>CAJNJA010014864.1:20859-37538 GCA_905231915.1 Symbiodinium necroappetens | reverse complement strand
GTCCTAGTAGTCCTAGTAGTCCTAGTGGTCCTAGTAGTCCTAGCAGTCCTAGTAGTCCTAGCAGTCCTAGTAGTCCTAGTAGTCCTAGTAGTCGTAGTGGTACAATCCGATTTATCATTGAAGGCGTGCTGCTTGCCATGAGTTTGGATCTAGTGGCACTCCTCGACGTGCTGCTTTTGTTTCTGTTTGGCATCCTCAAGCAACCATGTACTTCTCTCACGGTGGGATTTCGGGTGCAGGACACCAGGAAAGCGGGTGACGGTCGAATCAGGTAACCGGGTCTCTGATTGAACAAGCTTTGGTCTCTGATTCGACCCTGCTTGGTCTCTGAGTCCAGGCGGCCTGATTCCGAAGATTTCCGGAGACCGGTCTCGGAAACCGCTCTTGTGGTCTCTTATTCGCGCCCTCTGGTCTGTTGGACCCTCCGGTCTCTGATTCGTAGTTTTTCCAAGCTCTTCGACGCGTCTTTTACCAATCCTCGCTCACAGCCACCCCAGAAGACTGGCACGGAGCCAGGACGGTTGAGATCTACAAAGGCAATGGCCCGCTCATGGACCCTTCCAGTTCCAGACGAGTCTCACTTCTCAGCACAGCATACAAACGTCTTGCCAAATCCTACACAGTCGCTTGTAACAGGTGGTCGACCACAGCTGCCAGGTCTACCTCATAATAGATCCAAATTTTCAGTGGCAATCTCGAAGAGCCAGCCCTACAGAGCAGAGTGACCTTTCAAGACCACACACCAGTCCCCACATGTCCCCACCGCCAAGTGACGCAAAACATCTGAGGGTTACCCGAACAGCGACGCCTCTATACACAGAGACACCACTCGACTCTCCAAAGCACTGCGACGCTTCCACGCACTGCACCAATTTTAGCACAACATGGACAATGCGGTCTTCATTTCACTTGCCATATACGGCCTGGATTTGCCAGTTTACAACAGGCGACTTCAGCAGGCTTGAGCTCTCCACTCACAGTGCCGCTGCAAAATGCTCCACATCAGACCCACATACCAAACAAAACATTCGCTTTCGCTAAGACGGTCGCTTCCCCGAGCATCCACCCATCATACGTCACATCCAGAAAGCACAGCTTAAGCTTTTCGGGCACTTTCCGAGATCTTATCCGAACGCCATCGAACGGAAATGTTGCTTCCAGTACAGGGGAGGTACCGCAGGCCTAAGAGGGAGGAGGAGACTGTAGATGACCGTGGCAGGTTCTCGAATCGAAAAGCCAACTGTGGGCACCGAATTCCTGCTCCTTTCCCTTTGCCAATGCCCGGCAGTCCGCGAGTCCACACACCTGGAAACCTGACATGCCGTCATGCTGCTGTTCCAGCACTGGGAGCAGGGCGCCTGAGTCAAAACGACAAAGGAAATTTAGCACAGGCTGCTCTCAATGCAATGCCATGCATACAACTACTGTGAACCAAGCCACCCAAACCCCGATGCCAATGAACAGCAGAGGCAGGCTGTCTAGCAGCACTCCAATGATCAGCAAGCCCAGTCCTTGTGGCCATGACAGGTTCTCACAGGAAGCATGTCTGCAAAAGAAACACATGCTCGGCCAAGCAGCCGAGAGTCCAAAATGGCAAGTCCAACTTTAGCAGCCGAATTCTTGACATCTTGTCAGACCTCGGCGAAGACTCGGCTTCTGCAAGGAAAAGTAAAGGCAGATGGCATATGTCGTATGTGTGACGTGCCATGTGGCGAGGGCCTGGACCGCAAAGGTTCGAAAAAACCTGAAACTCAGAGTCGTTCAGATGAGTCACACGGCTCCGATGGGATATGCAAGCACGAGCTGCAGAATCCCCCGCCTTGGAAGCTCAAGCTCAGAAGCGTGATGTCTCCCAGCACCAATGCATACAAGGCACGTGGACTCCACGGCACCGACCAGCTTGTTGCCATTCCTTACAGGAACGAGAAAAAGAGCCAACGAACCAAGAGCAAAAAGAGCAGCATCTCCATCTCCCAGCCCCTGATTGCAAGATAGGCACACTCCTCCGATGTTCAGCAAGTAAGCATCAAACAGTGGACCAAGCGTCACTGCTGACCTGCTCAAAAAACAACAGACATGTAAGGCCGTGGTTACTAACAGAAATGACTGAAATAACTTGTCGAGAATTGCATTCCCGCAGCAGTGTGACACCGAAGAAGAGCGACACAAAGATACACCGGATGTTTTTGTGATAGTCCTTCCATCTTTGAGAGCATGTTGGCGAAGCCGCAGATCAGATATACATCTCGTTGTGCCTATGGCGAACCTCGAGGCAGCAAAGCACCTGTCCTTTGGACCAGGTCCTTCCGAGCCTGCAAGCTCCTGCTGCATCTCCATGGTCTCCATCGCTCCGGCTGATGGTGTCCCATCAATCTTGTCGTGCGCGCGGTGCCGCTTCTCTCGCACAGCGGTTAATTACTTCTCACACATCAAACAAGAGCTTCTACTCACTGTGTGCATTGACAAAGGAAAATCTCAGCAAACAAACATGGTTCACCAGGCAAAGTAGCTGCTAAGCAGCTGCTCACACAGTTGAAGCAGAGTACGGCTGCTGGACCTGTTCATGGAGGAAATCTTGAACCGCATCGGCAAGCATGCACGACTATGAACGACTGGTTCGAGGGCACTAAGCTTGCACAGCGTGAATGCACGAAAGCAGCTTAGCAACACACACTCTCTTTTCGTCGTTGCCCACTATTTGCCTGTCCGATCTGATTCAGTTCAACATATTAAGCGAAGACATGCACAAGCAGACAGGACCGCTTCGTGTCCGGCTGAACTCGCATCAAGTATTGAGGATGAGGAAGACCTCGTCAAGCAACTGCTCTGCATCACATCCGCGGCAGACAACAGTTTTTGTTGTTGTTTACAAGCCTAGAACTTCTTCCGTGAATCTCTGCCTGAAAACTCGGGGAGCCGTGATCATCGCAAAGGAAACAAAACTACGCGACACTTCGGCCTGACAGCGGCGCACATCCAGTCTACCTTTGAAGTTGCCCAAAGTTGGCAGAGAACGGGCCGCATGGGAAGAGCGGTCCACAGAGGTCTGAAACCAAATGTTATTGAAGAGGCAACTTGCGAAGTTTCAGCATCGTTCAGCCACACGAGATGGCCTAACCGCTGCCTATGACGAGTCACTTAGCACATGGTGCACGAGACTGGCTGCCTTTAGACATGGAATGCACGAGGTCCATGACTCAGGACGGAACTACAACCGCCGTCGAGGCTGTAGTACCCGTAAGATTGCAGCTAAGTGTCGAGGATGACGAATAGAACGATGGCGCCGCCCACTGCATAAATCTGAGCCCTGGCACACCGCTCTCGCATCGCTTGTCTAATGGCACGTTTGCATACGAAGCTGAGGCAGACTGAGTTTTGACGACCAGCCTCGTGCATCCTGTCGATCACTGTAGGATGGGGTATGTCCCGAACCCTTTCCAAACCTGGGACCCCACACCTCGAAAACAGATGCACGATGATGTAGGGGGCGTGTCCGATCAACCGTGGTCGGTGTGGCTTGTTGCTCGTCTTCAACAGAGCTCCCATTCCCTTTGTCACGACGTCCATTCGCTCCATCTGAGCACGGGTCCAGAAATCGGAATCATGCCAATCCCAACAAAACCCACACTGATTCTGCCTCCTTCTCGATATCCTGGTTCAACCTGAGCTGCACAAGAGGCTAACAGGTCAGATTCTGTGAACTCCAGCCATTCATGTACGACCTTGGTGCTCGCAACATATACCCCGTGCGAGGCTGAAGCTGCACCCCGCCCCGCAGAACATGGTGACGGCATCCCCATTTGGACACGATCTTTTTGGTAATGCGCCACGGTCGCATGGCCAAAACATGCCAAAACCCCAGCAAAATGCAAACCTCTCAGGGACGAGGAGCTTTTCGCAGGTGTCGAAAACACTAGAATTCGTGCAATCTTTGCGTTTTCGATCGGAGCCCGTTCGGATCTTTTGCGTTTGTTTTGTTCTGGGCGTCTTGGAAGTAGAGGGTTCCAAGATCATTTCTGCTAACAAGTCGTGCTCTGGCCACAACGAGGGCGCGCTTTGTACTTTGTGCAAATTGTATTTCCGGAGGCTTCTTTTTGCAGATTTGGGTCTTGAACAGTGAAGGCTTCAACCGAACCATGCTTAAAACATGTATTCTCTGAAGCCTCTTTTAGATAGTTGGTACATGGCACCGTCGGCCCGCGTCCAGCGCCGTCTCCACTAGCCAGTTCCGAAGAACCGTCCGAGTGGAGCACGGCGGTGTCGCGGTCCGCCGAGCGAAAGGAATGAGGGAATTGAAGGTGGGCTGCGCTTGATTTGTGGCAAGATGCTCGCCTTGCCTCTGACGTGCTAAGCCGCGTCGTCGAATCAGATGCCGGTGCAGGCTAAGTCCCGCAACGACATATTGAGGAAGAATGAGGAAGAGAGTGCATGCCCCACAAGCGCCGCCTGCGTCACCAAGAATCCAAGAGGAAGGCTGCGCACATAGCGTTGGCCAGAGTTCAAGGGCGGATCGCCTATGGAACGTGTTCCTGCGCACAAGAACGAGTTACACAACAAGTGAGTCGAATTTGTGACATCAGGCATATCAGGCGACCACGAAAGGTCACATGGACACTCGCAGGAAATCGCAGAGCAGACAGGCACATGCCAGCTCCCTCCAAGCTCAAGCACCGGCGTGTCTCGGCGAACTGAATTCCGAATCGACTGAAGTCCTTCCCTTATCTCGCGTGAACAGATTCAGATCCTCAGGGCCAGACTCGTCTAGCAGTTTTTGCTGACCTCATAGCTATAGTCACTAGCTGACTAGCTGTCAGCGGATGAAACATCCTCACACATGACATGGTCTTAGTCGGGAGTGGGTGGGCCGGCAGTGGGGTATCTGTTGAAACTTTAGCTCCCTCAGGTGGGTTGACTCGTTTCGCAAAGACCGAGCCATTGGCTTTCGATCTCACCGTTGATCGTGTAGGCGACCTTTGAACTCGACATCGAGAAACAGGGAAGCATCGTTCGGCGTCGAATCGTAAAACAAGAGCTCGATCAGCCTACGCCCTGCGCTCCACTTGGACTTCATGACGTGTTCTTTCCGGCCCCGGCCTGTCCGAGTCTTTGAGCACCCTTCTCAAGTGCCTGCAGCTCGTCCTGGCCGATGCACAAAGAGCACCCTTACCAGGCTTGTGCCTCTCTGGAGTGCGGTCTCACGACCTGTTTCTTTTCCGCTGGTGTTGTGGACTAAGCCCAGCTTCACGAGCTTCCATGCTAACTCGCGCAACATCATGCATGCGATGTGCCGGAAACTAACTACTTGGCGAACTCGCTCTCAGCCGCGGCTGCGACTTCGCTCTCTTTCCACACCACTTGACGCGGTGCTGACACCTTGCATTGAAAGAGATGAACAAGGCAAGGGGTGGAAAGGTGCGGGGTCGGCGCTTTAGACACAAGCTCAAAAAAAAATTGGCGAAAAGTGCAGCAAAGGATCCGTTTGCCTGCGGCTGCTGAGGACTGGTAAGCCCTGGTGCATCGGAAGTAAGCGGTCCGCCTGCGGAAGCAGGCGCCCCGGCTCCAGCTGCCGGCGGTGCCCCTAAGGCCGGGCCGCCCGAAGGCGCTCTGGGGGGAGGCAAAGGAGGACTGCCGGGCTGCATTGACATGGCCGGCCCGACCATTCCACCGGCTGGCGCATTTCCTTGCAGCATGCCCATGCCGCCTGGCATTGGTGCGTTACCTTGCATGGGCGCCTGCCCGCAGCCTATCGCATTGGGACCAGACATGCCCTGCATTGACGAACAGCCAGGCGAGCAGCCTTGCATTGCGTTGCAAGGGCCCGACATCATCATCCCCGGCATCATTCCGGGCATCATGCCCGGCATCATGCCCGGCATCATGCCTGGCATCATCGGCATCATCATCATTGGCATGCCCATACCTTACTTGCGGCAGGCTCACAGTTTTCAACTCCACGAAAACCCCGAAGAGACCAGGCACTGCGCCGAGGCACATCCTCCCATCGGCATACTTCCCATCATGCCTCGGTGGTGCTCGCGCATGGACAGAGACCTGAATATGTACAAACTTATATAAACACAAAGGTTCTTCTGTTCTGCACATGTAAAATCATATGTTTTATGTACATATGAATACACTCACATGCATGCATACACACATGCAGACATACAAGCCTATCAGCCGTGCTGACATGCATGCATACATACATACGACATGGCAAGGCAAACCACACCAACAAAAAACTGAACTCACGAACCTAGCCATAGCACGCAGACGGCATGCTGGCTACTTAGCCGGGGCCGGAAGAGGCATGCTGGACCTTCAAAGGCGACTTCCCATTGACGCAAGGCTTCATCGACACCAGAAAAGGGCTTCGGCATGATCGCACTGACGAGTACTGATACGGCTCGGCCACATCACACCACAGGCCAGTCACACATGACCGGTCACAAGTCAAGGATCACAAGCTGCCATCCAGCAGCATCCAAAAGCTGCATAGTCAATAGATGGTCATGAATCACCAGTCATCCGGCACTTGCAACCAAGAATAGATAGTCACTACTCACAGGCGATCACCCATCACTAATCATTGGAGATCACTGGTGTCGGGTTTGAGTTGACCAAAGACTGTTCCTGCAAGACACCTGGCATCATTCCAGGCATCATGCCTGATGCCGGCTCGTCATCGGAGTCGTCATCATCCGCGGGCTCGTTGCCTCATCGCTGGTGCACGCTTACTCCGAAGAATCAAGGAAGAGTCTCACACGCGCCGACCGTCCACCCAACACTCCTACTCAGTGTCAGAAGAGAAAACAGCATTGTCTGCAACAGTGCCGCAGGTCCTGCCTTCTTTGGCTTGCTGAACCCCCCCGGCCTGCTCAATTTGGATCAGAAAGCAGTGTTAGAATTTGCACGGTGCTGCATCCAACCTCGTGAAAGGGGAAGAATGTTTGGGGTGCTCCTCCTGCCGCTGCACCCTGAACAAGCAAAAAGCATACGCAAGCTGACGGGCATGCTACGACAGCAACTGCCTGACGGTCTGGCGTTTTGTCGCGCTTCTCCGCATACTCGCACGTCTGCACGTATGCATCAATTAACTTCTTTGACTTCCTTAGCCGACGACAAGACCAAAAAGAGCTGACATGCACTCGAAGAGATGCAGGGTCCGCTTTGTGGCCACCGAAATTTCCGGCCGAACATGAGCGTGCAGCGCAACATGCCGTAACTCTGGACCACCATGCCACGGACACAACTTTGAAGATAACAACGATGAACATGTGGGCGAGACCAGCGCGTTGATCTTTCCCATCGCGTTCCAGACATGCATAGGTTCTCATGAAGGCAAACTCAGCAAGGTAACCGCGGATGCAACATGACCATCAACAACTGAAAGGTTCGGATGAGCTCGAAGCACGGATTGGCAACAGCACTTCAACCCTGCCCCTTGTGCCGATATGTTATGATTCCACGCCTTCAAGATCTGCTTGTGAGAGAACAACAAATCCTTGATCTTAAGATGACTGCGACTGAGTACCGCAGTGGCGGGGATGTGGTAAGGAATCAGGCCGGCGCAGTGTCGGCATAAAGCACCGTGCGGCATAGAATGACAGCCGGGTCAAGGCATAGCTCGGCGACCGCTCTTGCAAGAAGTCCGGTTCTCACCATAAACACATTGGGCAAGACCCGGTGTATCCGGGACTCTTTCGTTCAGCAACGGCACAGACAGGGGCACACGCAGCTACGCAAAGCCAAACGATTTGCCAAGGCCTTTAATACAAATCTTCCTCGGTGACGCACTTACGTGGTCGTGCACCTTTTTCATGTTAGCCAGGATTTGACGAAGCAGTTGTCGAACTTCTTGACGAACGCACCGCTCAGGAAGAAGAAACGGCACAGACAACGATATTTTTGCCGGATTTCGGAGTGTACCTGAGGTCGTCTTCCGTCAAGCTCTATTTTCCAAGCTTCGTGAAGAAAAAGTGCGTCCCTTGATGAACTTGCCGCACATGTATCAGGCTCGCAGACGGTGAGCATATGAGGAATGATGAGCGTGTTCAAGCGTTTCAGGCGCATGCGGCCAAGGTGTGCGAGTTCATGGCCGGCTTGTTTCCACAAGTTATGCTAGACCCAGCGGTGCAAGGATGGAAGGATCAAGTGACGTTGTTGCAAGAACAATTGGCAGGCTTCAGAACACGCCATCACAGACGCAGTCGGGTCCGTTGGTTTCAGCAGTTTTTAGCAGGTAATAAGATGGCCTCGCCGAGAGTTGACGACAAGAGGTCGGGGGTTACCTTGCCGGTGAATACCGGATTTTTTTGTGGGGATGTACCAAGTCCGCAGATTTCGACGAATGATTCTCTTGATGGTTCTACACGGTTGCTCAAGCCGGATGCTAGCAATTCACGAGCCAATCTGTGAAATGCTTTTGAAAAAGGCAAGGCGTCCAAATAGCAGGCTACACCGGAGCAATCGTTACAGATCAAGTCGCCGTCCTCGATATCGAGCCGGAGTGGCACATATTCTCATGTCTCCTTCATCATCGGCAACGACTTCGGGAAGGTTTTTTACTCAGGCATTGGCGGCAGTGCAAGAACGACAAAGAAGCTATCGCATGGATTGACAGTGTCACTTTGTCAAAGGCCAATCGTGCCAAGCTCATTACATGGACTTCCCATGTTCAGCAGTGGCACTCGGATTTGTCGGCGGGTGAACAGGCCAATCTTGATCGGATCTTGGCGGCTTGGGGATTATATACCCATCTGCGCTGTCGCCAAACTGAAGGCCCCGTCGTTGCTGAAAGTATTGACGTTGGGTAAACTCATGCTCGCTTGACTACAGCAAGTTGTGGGTAACCGAACAAAAACATCTCATCACTCGGCTGGCTGGTGGCGTGGTCATCGCACTGATGTGGAATTGTTTCGTGGCGCTCATCTCTTCTTCCAATGCCTGTATGAGACTGCTATGTTGTTTGGTCACGAGATAATGGACATTGTCACTTGGGCCAGAGGAAAGTCGTTGCTGCTGGCCGCAGACGTTGGTTCCAAGTAAACTTGCAAGTTCTTCACTTCAAAATTGGTGACCGAGTTGCAAATCCCAAATGTCCTCCGACACACGAGTGCCCCAGAACTCGCCAAAAAACGGTGAGCCCTCATGCGGGAGATCCAACCGTACACAACTTTGAGAATAACAAGGCTGAACATGTGGGCGAGACCAGCTCCTTGATCTTTTTCATCGCGTTCCAGACATGCATAGGTTCCCATGTCGAAAACATGACAAAGGTTCTCAGTATGTAAAGTCCAGCTTTCAGATTTCGGCAACCATGCATGTCGTGAAGAGAACTGTTACCTGAACCGTCGCACCCGGGCGGTTAGCTAGTTTTTTTACTTTGGACGTGTGCACGAAAAGCAAACGTACTGACCCCTTTTTTCCATACACCGATTTTGCGTTGGAGTTGGAGTTCTTGGCGAGTTGTCTCAAGCCCACAGTACACAGTATGCAGTAGGCCCTCTGCCGTTCACACTCAATCGCAAAGGTACACACGAATCAATATAGTATCTGGGACGGGTAGTGTCCAAAGCTGGAAATCTATCAGCTCAGAGAGAAGGTCGCACATAAGGGAAGATCATTGACAAGGATCCTTAGAGGTACGGAATTCACCCGTGGTAACGAGTCGCGGCCAAAACTTCACCCAGGCTAGAAACGGTTGAGGCGATACTGACGGCGACTCTTCTAGTTTTTCCTGTCCAAGCTTCAGCTTTTCGATGAACCTCCCAGTGAGATCGAAAACAAGGCAATCCTGCCAGTGCGACAAGCACAATCATTCACAACTATTTCAGCTGGCTCTGAATCGCAGGTAGCGCCTTCAAAGTGATGAACGACTCCCTGTCTTCTCCGCCAATTCGCTTGTCCACTAGCTTTCCTGCACAGGCATCAGCTTGGACAGGCCATCTTCAAACAAATCGAGAACCACAATGCTCATGGTGGTGCCCTCGTAGTCAGCATTGTCTTCTTCAGCGCCATGCTTTCCTGCACACCTGGTACCGCAGTGCATAGCAGCTCATGCAGCTGCTCGAATCTCCAGCCTGTACGTGATTCGGACATAGCTACCCATCTTGAAACCTGTGCAGCCATGCAGTATGAACCGGAAGCTCTCACCCCTTTTGGACGCGTGCCTCGGGTGGGCATTCTCCTGTTGCTAACCGGCTTGGTGCGAACCAAGCCTGCCTTCAACTCGAAGTCAACTAGCTACGAGCTCGATTGCAACATTCTGCAGCTGACAACAGCAAGTCTGCCTGGCCACCCATTGGGCCCGACATGGTCTCTGATGTCTTTGGAGCCTAACTGCACCTGAGGAGCGCTCAGTGGCCAGTTGCAAAGGACACGGCAACAAGGTTCATCGCAGGCACGCGCTGTGCAGTCACACGCAATAAGCGGAGCTTGGCGTCTGGGGAACATGACGTCTGGCTTGTGCCAAGAAAGCTGCAAACAGGTTGCTCACACTTATAGCCTTTTTCGTGCTCAGGCCATGAAACATGTTGCTAAGGGCGCACGGTGCTGCACGTAAAGCAAAGAGCCGATCAGAAAGCTCTGGTCCTCCTGCTGTGCAAGGAGCTGCTTCTGCAGCAAGCGCTGCTCCTCCAGGAAGGCTTTGCTTTCCTGAGCCAGATTCCTGGGGCCAGGCTTGAAAAGAGATGCCCTGAAGCTTTCAGCACATCGAGTAAAACTCTTGCCTCTCTGCCGTCTCTTTCGCCTGTCTTTGATTCCGGAGGAGGGCTTGCCTGCGGTCCTCGTGGCATTTGGCACGGCAAGAAGATGCTCGTTGATGCCGCAATCTGCTGTCGTGGCAGTGCGCCTCGTCAAACTTGTTCTGTACCGCAGCGCTCGACAAGCTGGAGTTGATCTCCTGGTGTGCCATCTGGCCTCGCGAGAATGCTGCACGACTCTTTCTAAGGCACCTGTCCCCGAAGCTGTTATGCACACATCTCTCGACAAGAAGACGTACCCATGAAGACCTACCCTCCAGGGGCCGCACTGGCAGCCAAAAAATCCTCAAGCTCAATTCGGCTGGGGACTCCGGCTGGTACCGGTAAGTGACGACGATGGTCCTTTCTCGTCGCGAGCTGGGCATCACTGAGGTGGAACCGATCTCGGTTGTCCTCCACAGCCTCCATGCACACCAGCCCAAGCTCAAGGCGCTGTCATCGACGGTCCCGCCTTGATGCTCTGTTGTACCTTGCCACTGCCATGCTGCATCGTGCTGTCTGCATTTGCACTCTGATGCCCCTCCCACCCAAGCCTCGGCAAGATCGCCGCTGAGCTGTGCCAACTCGGCCAGGAGGTCTTTGTGGCATTCCTCTGTAAACATATGCTGGTGCTTTTTGAACCAAGCTGCCAGGCAACTGGCGCAAAATCCGGCCTTGAAGCGGCTACTTTCCGTGGTGTTCTCATTCTGCAGCAATCGCTGCCACCTGGGCTAGTCAAGTCTGTGCTTCGCTTCCCTCATGCTACAACGGAGGGCCGTGCTCTTTGTGCATACCCCGCACCTGCGGCAACTGGCCAATTTTCAAATCATCCGGCCCTCTGCGAGTTGGAGCCTTGCGGACTGCTGCTTCCACTTCATCCCTTGCCTTGGCGACTGTCACACAACTGCTGTATGCCATTATGCCCGACGATATCAGCTTGCGCAGTGATGTTTCGTTGTGACAGCCACGCTAACTTAACATGGGAGTGCTATGCAACCATGCCGACCGAACTTCCAAAACTGCTACCTGCTATACAAACCCGAGGAGTAGATTCTACTGTTGCTTTGATGTTTCGGACAATATCGACAATCGGGACTGACTCATGCTCCACTTGGCATGACCAGGTCGGCGGCAACATCAAAAGGATCGCTGGATGTAGAGAGCATGACAGTTCGTGCTATTTCTTGGGCAGCAAGGCTCTATGATCTGCACTTCCTCGTGCGGTGCAAGAGCTACACCCACAAACGCAGACTTTCAACAACAGGCACAGATGTTTTGTGGGGGCAAAAGGATTTCAGTACGTTCTGGAAGCCCTGTTGAGGCACATGCAGAGATAGATAGCTGTCTGAGCTTCAACAAGCTTCGGATTCAACGAATCACCCACAGATCTCGCGACTGGGCTGCCAGAATCCCGCAAGCATCCTGCATTTCTGCATCCCTACTCCTCTGAGTCCTTTCTCCGATCTCTTTTTGATTGCTTTTGCTGGTGAGCGGCCCCGGCAAACTGCTTGGCAGTTTGCCTGTAGGAAAGCTAACGTAGCTAGAGCAAGTGCTATCACGACGGCGACTCAGCAATCCTTGCACTTTAGGATCGACCTTCACAAAGACAAAAACAACCAAATACGTCAGACTCATTTCAGAAGCCATGGGGGCCAGACTCGCTGTGCGATTTGAGCTTCAGAAGCGTTCTGGACTTGTCCCACGGAGCGGGCCTCAGCATGCCCGAGAGTTTGACAAAACAGTGCCTTTTTTGGTGACCTCTTGCAGCCTTGCACTCGGTTCAAAGCTTCAAAAGCCGGAAGCTGTCGGACAAGCCTTATCGCGATGCGCAGCGAAATGCGAAACCTCTTAGTCGAACACGTTCCGAGTTCTGAGGATTTTGCCAGTCGTCAGGCCTACCCGCTCCCTCTTGGAAAGGAATATTTGCCTTAGTGCTGCAGCACCATGCGGCTCAAGGCGAATGAAACAAGCATGGAGACCAGAAAGGCGAACAGAACCATGGAAAGCTCAAGGTGCAGAACCCGGTATCAGCACAGCGCACCCCGAAAGATCACAGCCCTTCCTGCCATCGCATGCGGAGCAGATTGGTGGAGTGGTGAACTCCTGATTGTGCTGCACCGACCAATCCTACATCTGAGAGAGCGCAAAAGAATTTGAACTTCGAAGATCTGCATCTGGCCATGTAGGTTGGCCGTCGGCCCCACTGGAAGAGGAAAGAGTGCAGATGGCTTCCAAGGCACAAATTGTTCTCGCTCCAAGGGACGCACGCCGCAGCCGAACAGCGGCAGAAGAAGAATAATGAGTAAATGATGACATGCCCATACTCGCTTAGCAGGCTTTGACACTGATGCAATCGCTTGCTTAAGTGCATTCTTTGGCACTTGTCGCAACTGCCCTATTGACGGAGAGTTGCTCAAGCAAAGACACTCTTGAGCGAAACAATCCCAAGGTTGCGGGCCTGAACAACTTCAAAAGTATCTAATGCTTTTCAAGAAGAGCAAAGCGCAGATCAGACATGGCTTGCACACAGTCCATAAGACAAGAAATGCTCTGCAGACATTAAACCGTGGAGGCCGAAGCTAACGTGCCAATAGCTCCACAACTGATGTCAGCAAAAGCGTCGCGACAAAGTGAGCTCCAGACGCGCCGGTGCCGTCCACTTTCCAACTCATGCGGGGCATTCTGCCTCGCAGACGGTCGTGACCAAACACTTAGTGTAAAGATGCTCTGTGCGACCTTCGTAGGTCGCGAAGGTTGCTGCGCTGTGCTCCATGTCCTGCAGAGGCAAAATGCCGATCATCTTTTCCGTTCATGACCGCCGTCACGACTGTGTCCTTTCTTCCTTCAACGGATGGAATCGCGGGCCCAAAACGTTCGGCTCGCGGAACAGTGCTGCCGACCTCCCAATCTACGGGGTCGTTCAGACACCTTCCTGATCAGCTAGCTAGTGAAGCTGTACACTAGGCACATGAGTCGGCGCAGGTGTCGTGACATCAGAACGACCCAAGAGCAACAGCAGCTGCAGGCAGCGGAAGGAGCGCCAGGCAGGACCGGCGGGTAGCGTGCAGTGCTACGGAGCCAAAGCAGTGTTTCCATGGGGTCTTGTTGCGGCCAATGTGGACTCTGGAAGCTGCTTCGAGCCTCGTGTGTGATCGCCCCCCGCCTTTGCATGTCTTGATGATTGGCTTGTCATCGGGATGAGATGGACAACTCATTTGCTTTCCTTTCATCCACTTCGCGCTGCACTGGGGCTCCACCCAAGTCATCTTCCTTCTCGTGCACTAGCTTCTTGTGCTCACCCACTGCAATCTCCGGCCGCCGGCGGCGAGCGTCGTGCAAGATCGGCTCAAACGTGCGCAGCAGATCCAATCCAATGTCTTTGTCTGCCATGCGGCTCGATGCATCTGTGGTCACCTGGGGTCATGCGCAGAGTGGTGGCGTGCAAGCTGAACTCAAAAATGTGCAGCAAGTTCGTGGAGTGAGGGATTTCAAAACAGGCTGTATAGGTGGAATGCTCGATCGTTTTGCCTCGTGTTTCCCCCCAGGACCAGACCCTGGTGCATTTTGTTCAGAACTTGCTGCACCATTTCACGGACGATTTAACGCAACGTGTGTGTGTGTGAGTGTGTGTGAGTGTGTGTGTGTGTGAGTGGGTGAGTGAGTGAGTGAGTGAGTGAGTGAGTGAGTGAGTGTGTGTGTGTGTGTGTGGGTGTGTGCGTGTGTGCGTGTGTGCGNNGTGGGTGGGGGTGTGGGTGGGGGTGGGGGTGGGGGTGGGGGTGGGGGTGGGGGTGGGGGTGGGTGGGGAAGTGGGTTTTTGTGGCTCTTTTCTTTGCTAACGCATGGATCACGAATCAGAGGCCAGACGAAAGCAGGGTGTGGTTTGAAGTGGTGGGAAATCGGATCAAGGCTTCACCAAATTCGTTTTCTTTTTCTCCGACAGAGTGTCCTCGAGTGGTCGCCTGTGCGAGACCCAGCGCAAGCCTCTGATGCCCCTGCGGAGGTTGGCTTTGCGGTTCCGCGGTGGGCTGACTTGCCCCGGCATGGTCCTGCACCTGCCACGGACGATGCCGACCCCGACAACACCGATGTCTCCTATCGGGGCTGGCAACGCTCTGCTTCTCGCGTCCTCGATGATCGCGCCTCGGCCAAGCACCGCCGCGACGTCGGGCCTGCGGAGCTAGCACTTCTCGACTCACAGTCCGGCCCTTTCACCGCCAGGTTGCTCACCATTCGCCCTGCCGCCGCGCCCCGCCCGCTCTCCGCCATGCAGCGGCTACCGCTTGGGCTCGGCGCTGGTGGACCAACGCGCCACCGCCCTACCGGCGGCACGTCGGGCGTGGCCGGCTGCGTTGCGCGCAGCGGCAGACGATCCAGCCTTCGAGCTCGTGTTGGACCTCGCTGATGCTGCGGTGCCCAGCATGCTGCCGTTCCGAGCGTGAACGCAGCTTGAGCGCCGGTTCTAGACGACTGAAGACAGTGCCTTCTGGCAGACGCAAGAAGGCGCGACAAAAAAAAAAATTCAAGCTCATGGGCTTCATATTTCCAGCTGTACGCACAATACTTCTCCAGACCATGACACTTGGACATGTTGCCGTTCCACGGACCTCACGCGTGTTCAGGTTGATTACATAATATCCAACTTGGAAGCTACACGATCTTGGGACAATTTTGCAGTTCCAATCGGTACTGATCATCATTGCGTTGCGTGCTCCGTGCTGGACACTCAGAATGCAAACTTTTTCGCGTAGACCTGGTTTGAAGGGTCGGCGCCCCAAGTTGGATTCTCAAGCCCTGCCTGGACGATACCATCGCAAGTTGATCCGATCTTTTGAAGCTGCCGAGCGCGTATTGTTGGATTCTGCATGTATCACTGGTTCTTCACGTCCATCCTGCGAAAAGTTTCGTGATTCCGCTCACGACGAAGTTCCGTTTACACGTGATGAATTGAAGCAAGCAGCATGCCATCCAGCAGATGAAGTTCGACAAAGCGTGCGATGAAGTAGGGGTGGTTGCAGGACTAGTACATTACAGCTCCGATGGTTTCATGTGTTGCCTGTTGCAATTGTACAATCATGTTCTACAATCGGGCGACGCACCATGCACATGGAGCCGCACATTGTTTACGATGTTGCCTCAGTCGTCGCGGGGCACAGAGCACCACAGATTTCCGTCCGATTGCAAATGTTCGGGTTCTGTACAAACTTTTCACGTACATGATTTTGGCAAGGATTGAGGACACGCTGGACAACGCACAGCCTGAAGAACAACATGGTTTTCGAAAACATCGCCGCACTGAAGAGCACTTCCTCACGGCGAGGTATGTGGTGGAGAAAACGGAAGCAGCAAATCTGCCGGTGTGGATTATCTGCTTTGACTTATTATCAAATGGCATTCGACCGGATTGATTGGGAAGCACTTGCTAACCAAGGAGTTTCAGCACACTTGCGTTGTATTGTGATCAGCTGGGTCAAGTGATTGGGCAGTCTGGACACAGCAGAGATTCCAATATTCATGCAAGTGTTCGGCAAGGCTGCGTGTTGAGCCCCAGGTTAATTTTTTTTCGCACCTTTTTCCTGCTGCCGTTGGCGTCCGTAGCCTTCCCACGGGCTGCCTAAGTCCTAAAGCCTACGGGCTGCTACGGCCGGAGCGGCAGTCGGCTCGGCCCCGCGGCTTCGGCGAGGTCGAGCACACGGTCGAGTTCCGGGCCCGGAAGCTGGCACGCGTGCGGGTGCGCGGGCCACGGGCTTCCGAGCGCCGAGCTGCTCACAGCTTGCTGCACCGCTACAGCCAGAGTCGCCCACCACCGTCTCGTCACGAGGCGGAGGTAGCTGCGGCTCGCAGTGCCGGCGGGGCGCGTTGGGCTCGCACACGTGCCAAGTCTCTGACGGGCTGCTGCGCTGCTTCGTTCCAACGCCCGCCTATCTCGGAGCCGAGCAC
>CAJNJA010014864.1:348-20848 GCA_905231915.1 Symbiodinium necroappetens | reverse complement strand
CCGCTGCGGGCCTCCGGAGCTGAGCTCTAGGTAGGCGGCTCGCTTGCGCCGTCCTCCACGGTGCCGGGTTGTGGCTGGCCCGTTCGAGTCACCGCGACAGAAGGGTCGCGTCGCAGCACAATGCTCCTCCCATAGGCGATGCGCTGTGAATATCCGTGAATGACCAAGTCAAGACGGCGTCGGTCGTCTGGCGCAACGCGGGGAGCAGTCGTGGCGCAGAGCCACTGCTGCGGGACCACCTGGCCATCTGCCCTAACGGCTTCACGCGCAACTGTCACCCACACCCGTTCGACGATCTTGGCTCGCCGAGCCNNCCCAGTGCGAGGGCAGGCCAAGGCATGGTCGCCGAAGACGTCGACGAGCCCGCCGCATCCGGGCAAGGGGCCGCACCGATTTAGACGGAGGGGGAGTGGGAGGCGCAAACGGCGGCACAACGCAAGCTGCATGGCTTGCGGGGACAGCGTGGTGGCTGGGCCGGCCGGGATGGCGGTTAACCAGGCCCCCGCGTGCGGCCCAGCGTGAGAGCGCAAGAGCGCGCAGGCGCTGGGCGACATGTCTGGTAGCAACGTGCGCTGGCGGAGGTGTAGGTCGCGAGTGCGCGACGCACTGTGCTGCCAGCCATGCGGCAAGTCACCAAGGCTCCTGTCAGTCGCCACTGGTGGGCGGGCGCCATCCGCGATTGCTCGCCAGGACGGGCACTCCTGCCAGCCCTCAGGTTGAAGGAGGTTGCGTGCCACCGCTGCACTACGGAGGCAAGCCGTTTCTGCGTCCCTTCCCTCCAGTTCGCGGACGCTCGCATGCCTCGGCCAAAGCCGGGGCAGGCTCGCCGATCACAGGGAGTGCGTCAGCCCATGCCGCCCAGTACGCTGCGGGCGCGGTACGGACCGCGCTGGCTAGGCCAAGGCCGCCAAGCGACGCTGGGAAGAGTCGCCAGTTTCCGTGCGCCGTCCGCCTCGCCAGACGCGACTCCGCCGAGGCAGGCCTGCAAGGTCTCCCATGCGGCGTCGTATGGCGTCGTCATGGGCTTGGGCATAGCCGGCTATGTCGAGCGGCGGCACCGTGCGGAGCGCGTGGTTGGCCCGCGGCGAGGCACACATAGCGAGGAGGAGCCACGCACATTGTAAGTCGGGGAGGCGGTGTCACTGGTTCAAAAGCTCTCGTTCAGTGAGCATCCTGCTTTCCGCCCAGGATGTGATGAAATGCGGGTGGCCGATGGGTGTGCCCAGGACCTTCAAGCCGCGCTCGGTTGATCGCTTGTTTCCCCGCCAGACGTCAGCACCTAGCTCGGCGATTCCTGGTGGGGGCGTCCGCCGGCATGACTGCACACCCGAGTCTTGCCCTCATTGGAAGCTACGCATGCCGCATCCTTCCTGCACTGCCTGCACCACGGTGTCGCGAGCCTCGCGTGCACGCTCCCGTGTGATCAGGACGTACAAATCATCAAGGAACGCCAGGAGTCGCTCGGAAGAATGGGAGTGCGGACGAGGCCTGGCATAAAGCGGCATGCTGGGCGAGGGTGAAAGCGAATTTACTCGATCTCCGGTTCGCTGATGATATCCTCCTGTTCGCACAATCAGCGCACGAAGCCGTAACCTTGCTACAAAGTTTGATGCGGCATCTTCGGCAAGTTTCTTTAATCCTGAATGCGAGCAAGACGAAGGTGTTGACAACAGAAGCACAACCACCTTCATGCTTGTTTATCCAGGGAGCAGATCCGATACTAGTCTTGGAACGGGAAGGGTGCCATAAATGGTTTGGGTGTATGTTGTCCACAGCAACCTCGGACGCAGTGAAACCAGACCTGGACTTCCATTTGCAGAATGCGTCCAGAGCATTTTGGAAACATAAATGGGCTTTATGCGACAAGAACGTCTCGTTGGCTCATCGCTTAGAGTATTTTCAATCAGCGGTATCGCCTGTAGCATGCTCTGCTTCTGGACGTCGCGCCGCGCACACTCAGCATTTGCATAAGATGGATGTTGAATTCCGCCGTTTGCTGCGACATCTGGTTGGGCCACCCGGTGGAGTCGATTGGAGTTTGCCATGGCACGAAATTTTACATTCATGGAATGAACGCGTCCGACACTGTTGTGAGCGCTTTGGTATGGAAACATTGTCAACACAGTACTTGCGTCTGTGCTGGCGACTTGCCTCGTACATTGCGCTGCTACCAAGCCATCGACGGGTCAAACGTGTTTTGCAATGGGACCTCCACAGCCGCGCAAAACCAAGTCGTGCGAAAATGATGTGGGATGATATGCTGGTCGCTTTTGGCAGATGGCAAGCTCGAGGCCATTGGACCGAAGAAGCTGCACGATCTTCATGGCGAGACGATTTCTCTAATTTTGATGCGTTCTGCCGGTTGTGAGAGGCACATACCTGTACATTTACATTCTTTAGCACAGAACATATGTGACCTATGGTTGTGTACAGCAACAAGCCGTGTAGTTGATTTCCTGAGCCCTCAAGGGGCAGCCTCCGGGCATGCAGGTTTGACTTGACTTGACTTGACTTGACTTCGAGCATGTCGGACGCGGCACTGCAACCTACCCGATGTAGAACAGCCGTGTTTGGAACACGGGAAATAAAACAGGGTGGAATGCCAATGATACGGCGTAAATCTCCGATCGGCTGCGAAGAGACATACGCAACTCAGACCATACATCAAAGTATGAACCTTCCGGTGAAGAGGAATGGAAGAGTGCTTCCAAAAACTATTGCAAATCAATTAAGTCCCCACTCGGTGTGCGAATGCGAGCTCTGCATTGAACTGAAGGCAATTGAAAATTGTCCTGATGAAGTTCCATACCGTTTAATTCGCCAGCATCGGCGACTCTGGAAAAGAGGTGGTTCCCTGGTCAACCACGTAAAAATTTCGGTGAAGCATCATTGCCGAGATCATATCCCGGCACAAACCTGGAATACCAAAACGGCGGAACGTATCGAGGAGGCTGTCGATGTTTATGCTGTCGAAAGTTTTTTCCAGCCTGACCCTTCCGCTGCGCACAAGCCTTCTCAATCTTCCGCGAAACCACGAATATTGCATCTTCGGTACAGTGACGCTTCCGAAAACCGATCTGAGACTTCCACAATCCGCCGTCAACACCAGCATCCAGAAAACGTTCTTTTAACAGCGATGCGAATGGCTTGTAAGCGATGCTCTGGAGACAATGGGGCGGTAATTGTTGGCATCGGCAGGGTCGCCCTTTTAGAACATTTTTAAACATGATGGCAACTGATGCGGAAGATTCGAACCGTAATGAATGTTTCCATCCTTCAATGAGGCCCTGCACCCTAAACTTTCCTAAGCCCTGACTCAACACAAACAACAACCTCCTGCAGCAAAAGACATGGTAATACGCTACAGGTTTAAGGTTTAGGGAAAATTTGCGGGCCCGATTTGCGACCCGTTCGGGTCAGCGGCGAGACAAGGGTCGCATCGCAGCACAGCGCCCTCCCAATAGAGGTAGCTCCATACATCACCAAGTCAAGGCGGTGCCTGTCGCCCGGGCGACACCAAGGGCAGTGGTGTGGGAGAGCTATATTGCTGTGGGACTGCATGACTGACTGGCCTCAGCCCCAACACGACCCTCACCCATGCCCGTTCGACGATTTTCTCGCCGAGCCAACTGCATGGCCTGCAAGGGCAGTGTGTTGGCGGACCCCGCTGGCATAGCTGCTGGCCCAGCACTTGCGTGCGGGCCAGCATTGAGAACGCAAGAGCGCAGGCTGGGCGGCAAGGTGGGTAATTAGCAACGTGCGCTCGCGAAGTGACGGTCGCGAGTTCACGCCGCACTGTGCTGCCAGCCGTGCGGCCAATCGAGGCACCCCCTGTCCAATGCGCAGCGGGCACGGTACAGACAGCGCTGGCTATAGGCCTTCGCCGCCAAGCGACGCTGGGATAGCCAGTTTCTGTGCGCCGTCCGCCTCGCCCGGCAGGCCTGCAAGGTCTCCCAGGCGGCGTCGTCATGGGCTTGGGCGCGGCCGGCTACGTCCAGCGGCGGCACCGTGCGGAGCGCGCGGCGAGAAACACTGAGCAAGGAGGGGCCACGCACGTTGCAAGTCAGGGAAGTGAGGCAATTGGCTCAAGAACTGCACATCCGGCCTTCCGCCCATGATGCGATGAAATGTCGGTGGCGAATGGGAGTGCCCAAACCCTCCATGCCGAGTTGGGAGGATGGCTTGTTTCCCCGCCAGACCTCCGCGCCAGCTCGGCGGGGGCTCTCCTCTGGCATGACTCATAACTGTACACCCGAGTCTTGCTGTCATCGGAAGCTATGCCATGCCGCATCCTTCCTGCAACGCTGCACCACGGTGTCGTAAGCTTCACGTGCACGCTCAGGACGTACAGGTCACCGAGGAACGCGAGGAGTCGCCCGGAAGAATGGAGTGCTGACGAAGCTTGGCATAAAGCTGTTTGCTGGCCAAGGGCGAAACGCGCCGGAGCCAGCGGGTCGCCTTGTTCGCACCCTGCTCCTTGGCCCGACTCGTCCCACGAGCAGTACGTGGAAGGACGGCCATAGAAAAGCCTCACAGAAGGAAGGAGGTCGGCCACGGACTTGAGCGCCGTCAGAAATGAGGTGCGTGAGATGCTGTCGTAGGCGCTGCACCCATCCAGTGACGCCGAGTGAGTTATATTTGGGGGGGAATACCCTAACAACCGCATTTGGGGACATGATTGTGTGGCTTGTACTGGTATCATGCCTTGCATAACTCTCTTATCTCTCGCTCATATGCTCTCTCTGTCTGTCTGCCAAAACTACATGACACAGTGCAGTGGCCAACATCCCTGGAAGAAAGCCGGTGGCAAAAGCGGCAATCAAGCGAGCTGCCAACGCTTGTGGTAAGCGCGGAATACTTCACATATACATTGGACGCCCTCATGCCCGTGACCCCATGGATGGTGTATGATGGTGTCCAACATGTCGAAACGAGCTTTCGATGCATGTTGTAGGTGTGGAAAAGCTGGCATATACATTGGACGCCGCACGACCGTAACACCGTGCAACCAGCATTTCATTCATCTCATACATGCCGCACCCAGTAGTAGCAGTAGAAAAGTCGTCGTCATCATCGTCGGCGTCGTGATCGAAACGAAAAATGGCATATCACCCAAAGACACGATGTCGACCCACGGATACGTCCGATACGTAACGGCACTGTCGCCCCAGTGCCACAATTAGGCTAGGGGCAGGGATTCCCGGTCATGGGTTACAGGGCCCAATTGGCTTGGTGACCTGCCTTTGCGAGGAACCTTGGCGACCGCCGGACTGGAGACTCGGCTGAGCCTGCTCGCTTCCGACACTTCGGCGTCCGCTCAGGCGCTGCCTCATCAATTGCTGCTGCAGGCGCTGCCTCGAGACTGGACAAGCCCCAGGTCGCCACTGCGACCCATGCGCACATGAGTCGGCTTACTTGTCGCCGGCAGCCGTTCCCACCGCATCCCTCCAGCCGAAGGTCGCGAAATGGCTTCGCGCGCTCCGCAGCCAGCACTCCGGCATTGCAAGACGAAGACGAACGATCATGAACGAAGCTTCCCTTGTTTATCTGTCGGCATCCTTTTCTTGGTGGCTTCTGTCTGTGGTTCCATGCCCGCCTGGGCCTCAATGAGTCGGCCGGCATTCGCCCAGGCCGAGAAGCAGGTTTATAGCCCGTTTCCAAAAATTCGGATGTCTTGTCTGTAAGGGCGCCTTGGCAGGGTCTACAACGGGCCAGGCACGTAGCTGAAGCGAACAAACCGGTGCTGGCTGGAAGTCGTCCATATGCGATGCCAGCCGGATCAAAAATCTCAAGCGTCACTGCCGAAAACATACCCCAAAAGCTCACCATGCCGCACGCGAAGTGTTTTATGTCCGGTTGGACATTCAACCAACTCCAGCACTGGCCCGCGCAGGCAGCACACGACAGGAATGCAGTCCCGCACCAACGGTTGTTGGGTGGGGGGATGTTCGGGGCAGTTGGCGGCGGTTCAGAGCTGCTGATAGATTCCCAAATGTTCCGGCCGGAACAGATGGTCGATCGCAGCGCTGCATGCAGTCAGGACATGTACCACGCAAAGGCAGCTGTCGAGGCAAGACACGCGTGACTGCATGGCAGCAAGCAAAAGTAGCATCCTCAAAATTGGTGGCTACGGTGTACATTGACGGTGATGAACCAGAACAGTGTTGTTGGGGCACGAGCCCCCTCTATCCCCCTTTCCTGCAGACACAGCATGATGAGAAGAGTCCCTTCTTTGCAACAAGGTGACTGGGACTGGCCGGTGGTGCATTCAAGAGGAAGGCAAAGAAGAGGCACAGCCCTGTTTTTGTAGAGTGGGTGCGCAGGACCTCATGTCTTTGCTGGTCATCCTTTGAACACATTGGACTCGCAGAGAGAATCTCTTCGGTCAGCCCATCACCTCTGCACCCAAATTTGTTTTCCGGACAACCGCACTACCAATATTCAACAGCGAGGCGCCGGCGATCTTCTGTTTGTTGTGCTGGCGTTCGTATGTCTCCCAGGCCACGGATGTGCAGGGAGAGTGCAGCTGCGCCGGTGAAGATCGAAGTCTCCCAGCAGTGCAGCTGCGCTGAAGAGACATGCTCGCACTGCCCACACCAAAGACAAAAAACAACTTTTGGCACAAAAACTCGGCAGGCTGCGGCAGGTAGGTCTCTAAAATCCGTTGTGGAGCAGTGGAGCGGGCGAATGCAACAGGCTGCATTTGGCAAAGCATGCTCGCTGCACATAGTGCGCAATGAGCTCAGCACATGACAAGGACAAGTTGAAACTGCATCGATTTGGTCTGTTTTCGAGACCGGTGGCCAGCACACGTACAGAACACGAGAGGAGGCCGGCCGCCAAAAACGTGGAGTGCCCCTAAACTGCACTCATGGCTGACATGCGCACATGTTCACGCAAGTGGCCTCAGCAGACTTCAGGAAACCGCAGTTGGGGTGTGCAAGGGCTGCACGAAACCCATTTCTGGAAAAGGAAGAGATGTCGAAGCAGCAAGACGAATCCGTGGGCGCTTGTGGTAAGGTATGCTTTCGGGATCTTTGTTTTCGTGTGTAGTCGAGCACACAGAGACAACATCATTTTCTCCAACCGAGGCAACTTTTTGTTTTGCTCTTCGCACGCTGGCTCGGCAAGGCATCACAAAGAGGTCACAGACTGCCTGAGCACGGCTTGAAGATCTGGACAGGCAATCTCGTAATGTGTTCCCAAACGATTGCAACCAGCGAAGCGGCACCTTCGCTCATCTGACGAATAGTGACGCCACAGGGCAAACAACAGACGCATGGTGGCATAGACCAGTACCTGGCAGCCAAAGATGACTCAGAATAGTTGTCCTTCCATGTACTTCCTACTGTAGCTTCAACCTAGCGCGGGGCACAAAAAGAGAGGCATTTGCTAAATGGCTGCCCCAGGCTTGGTCTTCGCCGCTGTCGACAGGATCCCTTCCAAGAGCAGCAGTGCAGACTTTGCTCTCGACACCCGGCGTGCTTGTGCTTTCGCTGCCGCCAGCGCCGGCGCCTGTCGTTCTTCCGCCTAGCCGGCCGCCCAGCCGATCCTACCCGGAGAGAGCGACAGATCTCTCTGAGCGGACCCGATGCTGAAGAGTCGCCTCTTCCATCGCGGCGCCTGCCCGGCCTAATGCTCATGTCTTCGAAACCGCTGGAAACGTCTGTGCCCTTTGCTGTTCACAGCGCTGGCGTTGGTTGTGGTATGCCAGCGTCTCTTCGAGTCATCCGACAATGAACTGGGAAGCGGAAGAAGTGGCCTCGGCAAAGCAGACCCGGCGGGCAGGACTTCCTCCGCAAGCCCAACCTGGAAACAGGGATGCACGTGCTCCCGAGTCGCTGATGTGCACAGCCCTCTTCGACCTCCAGCCGCCAGCACCAACGGGGAAGATCAGGCGAGTCCTGCGAAGCACCATGTCGACATGACATGCAAACCTCGTCCCTCGTATCTTGCAGGCACCACATACTTGTCCCGATGGCCAAGGCGGATGCTGCGGCCGCGATCAACGGAGCGAAATTTGCGGAACTGGAACGGCCAGCAATTATTCCAGGAATGCTCAAGTCTTCATGACATTCCATGACAGCCTCGCGACAGCTCCCTTCTTCCTGATGAACGACGCTGACCAGCACTCTGACCTGCGCTGCAGGCCGCCGAAGTCTCTTGGAGAGGAATTCTTCAATGGCACTCCCGCAACTGCAGTAGAGATAGGCCAGGGCCTGCTTTGGATAGAGGGCCACTGCAGCCCTCTGCAAGCAGTACAATCGTCGGTTGTCCAAGGTGTACCTTTTTAGACTCTCAATTTCGCAGCCGCTGTCTGCTTCTCGCACAGGCCCGAACCATTCTCTCTCGCCGTAAAGCTCGTTGCCATCATCGTCAACCACTTGACATCCATCTTCCTCTCAGCTTTAGCAAAAGTCATGAGCATGCCGGCGTGAGTCCTGCCTCCCGAAGCTTTATCCTCCACTGAATGACTTCTATCATCGGAAAAGGTTGTGATAGCAGCCTGGCGCGACAAAATGATTGATCTCGTGTCAAAAGCGGCCTGATCTGCGTGGGCAGTGGACCCGAGCATTCAGACGGACCAACCAGCAAACTGATTTGGCATCCCATCCCAAATGGCTAGGTAGAAATGGCTGCTCGCAAACTGCAACAGACATGAACTTCGCAGCAGCTTGTTTGACAACACGAGGCCATGTTGGTCCTGATTTCTAGATATCTCGAGCTGCACACCAGCCGAGTGGTTTCCCCACCGATGTCAGCATTCGTCTATAGCCGAGCGATGGTGAGCGCAGGAGAGGGGAAGGGTCACCCCCTCAACGCACCACCCGGCAGTGGACATGTCACAAATGAGTTCAAATCAGCCAGTCTTACCACCATGAGGACTTTTGGGGACATCCGAGATCCTCGCCGGATCTGAGTCTGCGTGCTTTCCACAGATGCAGAATGTCTGTCCTCGAAACCATCACGTGGATCAAAGCGGCGAGATCCTGTCAGCTCAGCCAGTCTCAGATGGACACATGACATGTGGACAGCTTCAGTCTAGCAGCAGTCGAAGGCAGAAAGTTCACTAATACACATAATTCACATAACCACAAATTACGGCATGCCGTCGAAATCCGTCAAACCTGCGGTATCCAGATCTTTCACTCAAGGCCGTGCCAGAGCCATAATGCCAACTCGATATCAGCATGATTCAAATCGGTTCTGCTCTCTGACACCAGTACATGCTGGATGCATGCCCGAGTTCTGCAAAGGGCTCATCCTTGACTGGCGGATCTTAGCGTCTGCTTTACAAGTCGCCGAACGGCGACGCCAGCACTTCAGTTTCACAGACCTGGGCCAGACCATAGCCTTTGTAAATAGGAACTGGCCATAACTTCCGGTAGACTCGTTCGGTGGAGCAAACAACCGGCTTCACAGCCCGACGAAAACGCGCGTGATTGCGGCAAAACGCGCGTCTCGCAGTTCCATCTTGCCTTTC
This sequence comes from Symbiodinium necroappetens, assembly GCA_905231915.1. Lineage (NCBI taxonomy): Eukaryota > Dinophyceae > Suessiales > Symbiodiniaceae > Symbiodinium > Symbiodinium necroappetens. The sequence goes on along the minus strand of CAJNJA010014864.1, from coordinate 11,364 downwards.
TTGGATTGTCCTGAATCAAACCCCTCACACTCGCATTCCAAAGGGGTCGAGTCGGTTTCAAGCCGTCAGCCTTGGGAAGCATCACACTGATGCCAGCTCGGCTCTCGTGTGCTCTCGTCTTCCGTCTCGACACTGCTCTGCAGTCGAAGCATGTCTAGGCCTGCAAGTACCGGACGTTCAAGCCTGCCAGGCCCTCCCAGGCCCTCCCAGGCCCTGCCATCCCCCGCCTATGCATCCGACAGCGGCGTCGATGGAACGGCCGTCCTCGGAAAGCCCAGGCTCCTGCGCAGGCTACGGTCCTCGAGGCCGAGGCCTGAAACTCCGGGCGGATGTGGTTCTGCGAGAAGAAGATCTCAAAGGGCGAAAGCAACCTCCAACATTGCCAGAAAAGACTTAACTAAGACCCAAGACATCTCCAGCAGCCGGAGCCTGTTCCGCTCTGTATTCAGCTCCTCTGCAACGAGACGAACAAGCGATGCAAAAGGCTAGAGAGTGAGCGCCCCGAAAGCGTTTAGAGCAGCAGGGTACGTGAAACATCATCTCATGCATCCATCCATGCATGCATGCATGAAATCATTCATTCGTACGTCCGTCCGTCCGTCCAGCCACCCAGCCAGCCGGCTATCAGCCAGTCATCATACATGGAAAGACTTGGACAAACCCTTACAACCACTCCATCAAGCCCCTCTTCGAAAGCAAGGCCTTCTATCAACCCTGCTATAAACCTTCTGTAAACCCTCTAGAAACCACTAAAACCCCTCTACAAACCCTTCTATAGCCCTGATAAAACCCTCTACAACCCCTCTACATCTGCGTGATGCAACGACATGACAAAACTGCTTCACAAAAGTACCTAAGTCAAGAGACACGACAAAACCGGCTGCAGTTCACGCGTTCCGATGTCAAATACCCAACATCAATGGGTACCAGAAGCACAGCTTCCGAGCCGCTTGCCATCACAGGCTAGTCATTTCGAGGCCAGCTTGCGGCCCATGTTGCCCGCGGACTCAGACACGCCACATCCACCGGGGTTGTCAAATTCGAAGACGAATCGTCGCGGCACCACACGTGCAGGGCGATCTGGTGCGACCTTTTACTGGCGAAGACACATGACCACGCCACCAAACTGTCACGGCACCCACGCGCAGCGCGATTTCGCGTCAATGCTTCCCCCCATGATGTACTGGCTGGATGATGAGATTCAGGAACACACAGAACATGTCTCCCCGCTGAATTCAGAGACACGATCCCAATTGATTCAGACGTTTCGAGTCGTTCGAGACCAAAAGCAGCACGGCGCCACATGCGCAGTGCCTGGGCCAATGTAGTGGAATTGACAATGGATCGAGCTGACCAGCGGACACGGACGATCCAGCGAGAGGGCCAGACGAACCGTCACGGCACAAGCGCAGCGCCATTTCACACGAACCGAGATGGTTGCCACATGTTGCCAAATCCGATGAAAAATCGTCACGGCACCGCACGCGCAGTGTCATTTGGCGACGCGCGGCGTCTAGGCGCTAATGGCGCTAGCCCTGCCCCGTGCATTAGACGATTCAGAAGCAACTTCACGAAAACCCAAGGGATCCCAAGGGCCAATCAACCTCGAGAACACTTGTGTCATGCGACCACATGCCAGGCATCCTCACGACAACTTAATTAATCAACCTGGGAGACGATCATCATCTCATCAGAATCATCATATTCACGCTTTCGAAACAACATGGCAACAAAGCAATCTTTCCCCACCTGGCAACCTTGGAGGTGCGAGCAGACCAGATTCACTATTGTAGAATCCTGGGCCAGAAGCAAAGCATATTGTGGGCGGAAACGAAGGAAATTGTAGGCGCAAGCCACAAAAGCATATCAGATTACTGCCTGCAATAGGTTTTCTACTCATTAAATGAAACATCATTAAACTGCAACACTGCCTTCTCTGGCTTGCCATCGTCTTGATGTGCTGCACGCTGTGTCAAGCCTTTTCATGTGAACGTGAACGGCTGCAAACGTTCGAGTTGGCCCACCTGTCCCTGGTGGCATGCAGACCTTGGTCCTTGGATCACGGGCACAAAAGACCCGAGTCCTAACTGCATAGCAGTACCCTTACCCGAGGCCACTGCAAAGCAAGGGCGGCGCGGTGCGGTCTGGGCGACGCTGGAAGTGGCTTGCTTTGCAAGGGCACATTCGGCGCAGCCGCATTCGCTTAGATTTGTCATAGCTCAATCGGAGCACTTAGATACTGCAATAGCTACTACATTACCATACGTATGGATTGACGCCGCGACAATGACGAGGCCCGCCATTCAAACCTGTATTGAAAATTTCTCGACTATCGGATGTGAAACGCTGAGCCATGCAGCATCAACGACTTCAATCAAAACCACTGTATTACGGGATGCTGTTGCGACTGGCGATAAGCACATGTGGCGCGCTTTTGCACAGCAACTTCCGAATCAGTTCCGGTGAGCCTGAAGCTGTGTTTCTGACTAACGGAAAGGTACGGCCGTGTTTACCTTTTGGTAAATCGGCCTGCTGCACAGAAGCACCGCATCTTGCTGAATCTGCTTTTGGGGTTTCCTGCTGATGGGAGTGTCATAGTCTCGCCAATAAAATCATACTTGAAGTGCTATCCATATGTCAGAAAGAAACGAGCGGGAGCTGTACGGACGTTCCCAAGGCTGAAACCTCGGACCACTGCAAGTAAGATTTGTCAGCTTCCGAAATGAGACCAGACTGGTCATATAGTCATATGCATGCAGGGTCAGTGACAATCACCACGTGTGCAGGTAGCAAAGGTCATGTTAACAGCCGCGAGTCGTTCCCGAAATCTTTGCGAAAGGTGCTTCAATTGGGGTGCCTTGCTTTCACTTGCGATGGCAGGACCAGCGCGACCGCTTCAGGCCCAGCTTCGCTGCAAAAATTCTTCACTTCGCTGTTCGCCATGACCGCTATGGTTACGTGGGCGATTGGCGACTTGGGACCCTTACGGTGATCAACTTACTAACAATCTTTGCTTCACGCATCCCCACCCAGACCACCCCATGGCACGCACTCGGACAGCTCCTTTCCTCTTGGCGGTTGTCCCTCGGCCTTCGTCGAGCCGCCGCGGGCAAATATCAATCAATGTCCTCGTACTCCTCTCTGGCAGCCCGGGCCCCCAGATCACCTGGTATTCCACACGTTCACGACCTTGGACCGGGCAGCAGGAGGAGGGGCTATCTGCCCTCCGTCGTCCCTCAGATAGCTCGCCCGAGCCACCCGGGAAACTTGGCCCTTCGGCGTCAACTCCACTGAGGAGTTCGGGGCGCTACGACGTGCCAACCTGGCTTACCGCGTCCCTAGCTGCTTAAGAGAAGTCGGCCTTATCCCTTTTACTGTTCCCCCCGCAATTCTGTGTTCAGGCGGGGAAGCACTTTGAGAAGAGCTTGTGGCACTTGCCAACAAGCCCCGCCTTCACCCCATTCCACTGCAGTGTCCCTTTGAGCCCTTCGCGATCATAACTCGGCCTTCAGAACCCTACCAACAGCTTGAAGCTGACGGGTCCTAGGGGGAGACGCTTCCTTTTCGGCCCGTGCGGCCCGGGCAATGGCACCTCTTAGGTGCATCCGCAGCGTGCCTCTCGCTTTACACCATCACGGTGTCGGCGTCGAGTCCCACACCAAAACTGACTCGGAGGCTGTGGGTTGCTCGGCAGTCCTGGTCTTGACCCTGGAAGCCATCGAGTGGGTGCGGCATGGGGCGCCATGTGAAGCCAATCGACCGGCCCCTTTGTGGGGTGCTGGAGGAGTTGTCGGCGAGGTCCCACGGTCTGTCCCTTTCGCCCTATTGTGAGGGGAATCAGCACCTCCACCGTTCTTTCGCACACGCAGGGCTAGTCTCGGTTGCCCGTCAGCGCCGATTGCTTCCAGAACCAGCTACTGTAAGGGATGTTACTGCGCATGCCGTTGAAGGCGGTGTTTATGAATAAGTAAGGGTTCACCATCGAACTCTGTTCTAACAAAATGGTTGCGCCTTACGGAAAAACGGCATGTTGTGCATCCGGACTAAGGAGCTACTCTGGGCTTGCTGTATCAGCGAGACCGTAGGTATGCCCGCGTGAGATGGAAGTTGATCTGGCAAAATGTAATCGATACGGTTGGCTGCTTCTGCCAGGGAAGGACTCTGCCCAATGGGGTCGGGGTCGACCAGCTCTATTTGGAGAAGTGACATGCCTATACGCATGGGAGGTCATCAAGGTGGCTTTGCAGTCAAGAAATTCTGAGTGTCTGTATAAGTGACCTAGGACCTAGCAGTTGCAATCTTTGTTGTGAATGTAGTTGTGAAGGAGTCGGTATTTTCCTAGTGGAGAATGTCAAGTCCGCCATCAGCAGAGGGTTCCAAAACCCTATGAAAAACTTGGAGATCCTACGCAGAGACTTAAAGTGCACGCTATTGAGTTTAGTGAGTTGTGCTGGGGAAAGGAGCGCGCCGTCCATGGCGTATGTCAGGATCGATAAGATTATTGAGCGATACACCGTACGCTTCCATGAAAGAAGAAGGAGTGAATGAGACAAAAGCTGACGTAACATTCTCGAAGCGGTAACCGCCCATGAGACACGATAGCTCCAGTTTTCTATTGGAGGGCAAGGAAGCAAGGTATGCACCGAGGTACTTGGCCTCGTCGGGTAACCGGACACGGGTGAGATCAAAACCTGGCGGAGTAGTAAATGCGTTGTGTAGACTGAATGCGCAGATGCTCACACTCATCCTGGTTTACGGTGGGTCCTCGGGAGTGGCCATGGTGTTGCACCAAATGGAAAAAAAAAGCAGAATAGCGTCGTCGGTATACTCAGGGTCCCACAGAGGAGAAGGCACTTGAAACACCCCTGATTTTTCACCATACTGTTGTTGATAGCTTTGTTCAACATCACAGAAGAAATGGGTGAGGACTAAGCGCATAAGTAAGGAGAAAAGGGACAGCCTTAACGTAGGCCTTTGTCTTCAATTCAAACACTAGAGCGGTGAGAAGAGTCGCGGACGATAAAGGTTGGGTTTCGATAAAGCGCCATGATGATTGAAGGGGTATGGGGAGGAATGCCCATGTGTTCCCACAGCTGAGTTAATGGCAGTAAAGGTAACAGAGTCAAAATGCTCTAGACCAATCTCAAAAAAGGGCGTGGAAGGGTGTATTTTGGCACTCAAGGACTTCAAGTAGGCGCCGCGCAACATGAATAGGTTGGGTGGTAGATCTATTGTTACGGAGGCCGTATTGGTTATCGCGAAGGCGGGACTGGAGCATAGATGCGAAAATCTTGTAAGAGACGGTAGTGAGGAAGATAGGCCTATAATTGGAGGGCGAGTATCTTTTTGTGGTTGTTGACGAGCATAACAACCTCAGAGAAGAGCCAAGAGTCTGGGCTGGAGGCGCAGGAGTAAACATTGACTAGTGATCAAGGAAACCCAATTTCAAGATAAAAGGGGCGTGCTTATAAATTTCACTGGGGTCAGGGATGTCGTTAGGGGCCGGGAAGTTCGGGGTTTAAGACGACGGAGATCGTTGTAGAAATCTTGCATGGTCAAAAGAGCATCGATCTGACAGGCTTCTGGGTGAGGATCGGTTGCCGGGACCGGTAGATCCTGAAAGGAGTACCATATCTTTTCTTTTGGAAATTAAGTGGCAAAGGCTGTTGCCGCGTTGGGAAGAAGCGCAAAATCAATCTGCTATGTGCCTGAAATCCTATCAGTATTGTATTGAAATTATGGCAAATCAACATATCGAAAAACATGCTGCCGAAAATTGATATTTGTATTGATTTATATGTGCCTTCGGACCCCTTATAATTTGGGGCCCTGCCCTGCCCGAACAGGGCAGGGCATGGCCCTGCAGGGCACAACGCTGCCCGTTTCAACCTCCACCCGCACCTGCGTGTTACTTTCCACATCATCCCAAGCTGCGCGGCCTCGACTGTGGTGAGATCACGTATCGCGGTTGCATTCGCAGGAACCGGAGAGGGCAAGCGCAAGGCTCTCAAGACAGCAAGACGCGCCACTGAGGGGATAGACTCGGATAGACCCGAGCACTCGCAGTGTGGGTGCACCCAAATCATAGTGACAATGCCGCTAATGAGGCATCCGACACTGAAGTCAAAGCCCTGGCCGTGTCTATGGCGTCCACGCCTTCTATCTCCGCATCCGTGAACAATGTGGGAATCGCACCGACTCCTCCCCACTACCGCAGTTTTGGTGCCATGTTTGTTCTTGAATGGACGGATTCTGCAGCGGGGGATCGTGGTTCGTTTTCCTTGTTTTGTTTGAATGCCGACCATTCACAACCTTTGCAGTGCTTCGGGAATCGTGAAGCATTGTTACACTCGCAGTTTTCCTTCGGACTCTTCAGTTTTGACCTCTCGACAGGCGGGTATTGTCAGAAATTGCACGTCTTTACAGCACAACGGAACCTCCCTAAATGTATTCAATCCCGGGCAAGCAAAGACAAGCAGTTTTCAGATTTTTCAGGCTTGAGCAAGAATTGTTCTCGCACAATTTGATACAATTCGCAAACTGCGCAGACTTTACAGCGCGACCGGGATGCGGTGTGTCGTTTCACGTCGGTTCTCACATCATAGTTCCTTCCCAATGCTTCCAATCGCAAACCTTGCGGTGAATAAGGGGGGTGTGGGGTTTCTGGTCCTGCGTCACGTTCGTCTTTCGTAGCAGGTAGGTAACAGCTCTAGTACTGGTAGTTTTCAATGTTGTCCATACAACTACTCCAACCATTGGCCTATAACCTAAAACCCTAGCAGAAGTTGTCCATGTGCTTTTTGGCTTGTCTCTGCATATCTACGTCACAACGCTGATAATTGCTTACAATTCTGACGACTTGTTTGCTGCTGATGGTTGCTGTTGCTGTTGCTGTTGCTGTTGCTGTTGCTGCTGCCGATGCCGATGCCTTTGCGATTGCGGTTGCTGTTGCAGTTGGTGTAACTGAAGCAAATCAAAAGCTTCGGAAGAATGATGGTCTCAGGAGCTTGTGGAGTTTGCATGCCCCATGTTCCACTCCACAGTTGACCTGCGCACTGCCCGCCAGCTTCCATGTCGCGCGTTGGCTGCTTTCAGCTAGAAGCCATCGAAAGGGAAGGTCTCTTTCCAAAAGCACAAAAGTGTGGCTTGGCCCCGCACTGACTTGATGCGTCGTCCCAGAGCCTGGCAACCATGGCAAGTCCAGAGGGATGCAGAACGCGGTGTGCTTTCAGCCGCCTTGCCATCTTGCTCCCGATCTCGTGCTTGCAGCCATGCCGCCCTTCAGGCACAGCCCAGGCCCAAGGCCCAAGCAATCCCAAGCATCAGGCAACAGATTATCTTCTGGCCTGGCACTCCCATCCGGATCGTAGTCCTGCAACCTCTCTGGGCTCGGAGGCCTTAAGCACGAAGCTGTTGTGGCAGCCTTCACAGTAGAGTTGTGTGTGTCGCCTGCCTTCCTTTGCTTTGACCTGCGACAGTCTTAAATTTCTATGCGTTCTATACCAATGAACAGAGCGTCTTCCCTGCCTCTGCTTCGAGAGTGTCCCGAGAGCGCAGAGGCGGCGGCAGCTTAGCTGAAAGCTCAATAAATTCCAGTGACTTTGGCACGCTTTTTGAAGTGTCTTTCTTTGGTCTGGGTCTGAAAAAATACTTCCCGGTATCATCCAACTGAAGAAGAGATGTGTCCAAGTCGGGGCAGAGGCACGCTTGTTTCGGTTCGGGAATCCACAACAGCCCGGCAGAACAATCTGCAAGAGACTGGTCATTTGTAATATGCTCTTTTTCTTGCATAGTGGCACGAATCTGCACCGAGGAAGGTCCTTACCATGTTGACCCATCGAGCACGGATCCCTTGCACACGTTCCCTCCTCTTGTTACTGCCACACCCCAACACTGTTGGATAGGAAGGCCTGTTTCCATAAATCTGGGGTGTGTTGTTGGGCAGAAGTTCACCTGCTTTTCGCATGGTTCAATCCCTCTTTGTGCTCTTTCCTCGTTCTCTTTCTTTGAACTACTGACTGGAATGCACTATGTCGCAGGTGCTTCAGCTCTTCCGCCGTGTTCCCTGGAGTCGTGACCTTGGGGGCTGTTTGGGCGCTGCTTGTTTGCTTGCTCGCTTGCTTGCTTGCGAATCAGACCGCTACGACAAAGGCTCGTCGATTCAGATCAGCATGTGGAAAACGTCGCTGGTATGTGTGGAAATGTGTGGAAGAGGCCCCGGCTCGGTCACTGTCCGAAATCCCCACCAAGGCCATACAGTGCTCCGCTGTGCCGGTCCCCCTGTGGCTTCTGTGCCGTGGCCACACTTTTCCGGGCATTAAGCCGACAGGAGCTGGAAAAGCAACCAAAAGCTTACAGTGAAAACCCAAACTTCAGCACCGACCCCACTGAGTCTCAGTCCCGTGTTCGGTGGCTGTTTCTTTCTCATTCTAGTGCTGCATCCTCCTTTGCTGTGCATGCAAATCATGCAAACATGACCACCGCGATTGGCCGTTGCTGTTGGCTAGATCACGCAGTGCCCCGCTCGAAAAACTCAGGCAAGTACAGGAACTTGGGAACACAAGGTTTTGCTCTCGCTAGGGGCCTTTCAAAGTCTTGGGGAACGTCTGAGCTTGCAACTGCCGAGACGCTTTTCACGCCTTTCGAATGCCGTCATGCCACCAGCCTGAGAAGCAGCGAAACCTTGATTAACACGAACGAACTTACGAATCTTACGCCAAGACCCGAGCTAGAGCCTTTTCCCAGACAGCTTCACGCGACAAAGTGCGATACCTGCAGAGCTTCCGGTCCCTGTCCTCCCAAGAAAACTGCGACTGCCCACTCTGTCTGCACCTTGGCCCCAGGAGCCCCATGAGGTCGCCCAAGCGCTCGATTATCTCCGGCCTCAGAGCGATGAAGGCCAAGGCTGCCTGCACGGATCCGTCGCTTCAAGTAGAAAGAGGCGCGAGCGGGTCCTGCTTCAGACCTGGAAAGAGATTGCAAAAGCAGACCACTTAACACAATTCCCGTGGAGCCTGTCTCCCAATTTGCTTTCAAGGCAGCAGCTTCTTCTTCGACGGCTTGGAAAAGTTCTTCCTGGATGCTTTCACACTGCTTTGTGCACGTCTCGTGACAGCAGCGGCGTGAGGCCACGGCAAGTGCAGAGCCGTGTCTCGGCTGTACAATTTTGCTTGTGTGTGCCTCTGTATAACCCTGACGAACAGAGGAAAGAAGAGAGGGAGGGAAGGAAGGACGGAACCGCACAGGTTGAAAGGTTGAGCAACAAGTCCCATGAACCGACGTCAAATGAACAACACAACTCGCCCCACGTCTCGACTCAATGCTTTGCCCTTCCTCGCGATTGCTTGTGCCGAACAAGCGGTCTTCTTCAGTTTCGGCATTCTCGAGGTGACCTGCCGCAAGTCAGGCACTGACAAGCTCGCGACGTTTGATAATCCTTGCCATGAGAAAGCGCTGATAAAGCAATCGCTTTTAGAATACCTTTGCAGGCCGTGGTTGACTATCACAGAGGATACCTTGCCAATGCACCGCTCATATGACCCACATGACTTATCGATTCGGTAAAGCTTCGCACGAAACTTGGTCCATGTTATTAAGAACAAGTATACAGTATACACTCCGCAGAATGTGCACGGCCAGACATCGGCAAGCCGTTTTACCGCCGAATGGAACTGGAGGTGCCTGCAAAGAATAGTCCTCCCTGAGTCTTCTTCGGAGACGCCCGCCTCAGAGCTTCAGCATCTGCAGACAGGAACAGATACTTGGTGCCGGCCTGGATCTGGAAATTGCCAAAGTGGACGTGCTAGAACTCAGACCGAGATCCAATTTTTCCGACTTTTCTCCTCGAGACAGCGTGAGGCAGCAGAAGTGCCTGTGCCACATCTTGGGCTCCGGCCGTTTGGATCTGTGTCTGGCTCCACTATCTGCTGCACTTCCTTGCACTTCCATGCACATGGCTAGAGGATGAGCTGCAACCACGGCATCTCAGCCGCCTGGAAGCCGTCCGACGGACCCAAAGGGAACGAACCTCCGCTGGTCGAGCGAATCCGCGAGCCTTGCGAGGCTGGCCTGGTCGACGGGTCGAAACACGGACACGACGCACCGGCCAAGCCGTTCCGAGCCAAACGACTTTCTACGCCTCTGACTTGCAGCACCAGGGTGGATGCAAGGATGCATCCACACCGGGTAGGATGCTGCAAAACCTGGCTGTAACGGTTCCAAACTTGGCGCTGATTTCTGACAAAGCGACCGGCATGGCTCCAGTAAGCTTCGCTGCGATCACGCGTGGACACTTTGCCAGGTGACGCAGGTGGCATGTACACCTTCTCAACAAGCGGATCCATACTTGAATTCCGCGCTCTTCGTTGAGCACAAGCGCCTGCGCCGACGGCGACCTAAGCTTGGGCCAACTATTTGCACCCATGTCACAAGTTTGCCTGGTACGAATGGAATGAAATCTCACACGTTGTGTCGGTTCTATTGTGCTTCTGTGCGCGAGGGCCAGAGGTCGGAAACCGCTGGAAGATAGAAGGATGCTGAGAAGGCAGCAAGAAGATTGTGGTGGTGCTGCAGGTGCGGCTGCTGGCAGTGGTGGTGGTGGCGGCGGCGACGCTGCTGGTGGTAGTGCTGCTGCTGCTGCTCGTGGTGCTGCTGCTGCCACAGACATAAAAGAATCCCGCAAGCAAGATGACCAAGACGGCCAATACCAAGATCACGCATAGTCTTGCCCCCCACCCCCTTAGCGGATACTCCCCGAGCAAGAATACCGTTTATCTTGCCCCCCGCAATATTACAAAGATTACCAACACAATTAGCGGTTCTACTTTGCCCGCACACTGTGGCAGCAGCAGTAGCAGTGGTAGTGGTAGTGGTAATGGTCTTGGTATTGGTAGTCGAAGTAGCAGCAGTAGAAGAAGTAGTAGCAGTAAAGTAGTAGCAGTAGTAACTTAGAAGTACTAGCAGTAGTAGTAGTAGTCGTCGTCGTCGTCGTCGTTGTCGTCGTAGTCGTAGTCGTAG
>CAJNJA010014861.1:0-11020 GCA_905231915.1 Symbiodinium necroappetens | reverse complement strand
CCCACCTACCTTCATCCCACCTTTGGATCCCTTTGAACTTTTGGGAGATGGCCAACCCTGCCGCTTCCATGCTCATCCGAAACACCGGAGATGCTAAACCCAAGGCGTCTAGAAGGGGTATGTAGGGCTTCGGGTTTGGCATTAAAGGCTTAGCCGGTGGAGGGTTCCAGGGTTCCAGGGTTTAGGTGTTTAGGGTTTATAGGGCTTGCAGGGTTTAGGGTTTAGGGTTTACAGGAATTTAGGGCTTGTAGGATGTAGTGTTTAGGTTAGGGTTTAGGATTTATAGGGTTTAGGGAGTTCAGATAAGCCCCAAACCGTCTCGAAGGACCTGCTCAACACACCCCGCGCAAGCCCTCAACCGCAAAGACCCTTGATCTACCCAAAGAGCCCAATACACCTTCAAGAAGGCTTAAACGATAAGGGGCGCTTTTTTGTGATTGAAGCTATATTCTTCTTTTAAGGGGTATTGGGCTCTCTGGGTACTGTAACTCTAAACCTTGGAACTGTAGCCTCAAGGAACCGTGCAAGGAAGCCCCAAAAAAGGCCCTCAGCCCTCCTGAAGCCAGAACCCGAACCCTCAATGTCCACCCCAAACCCCAAACAGCCTAAACTCAAAAGGCCCCCCTAAACCCCAAAGGCCCCAAAAGGCCCGAAAACGCACCACAAAAAACCTGCGAAGTAGAGGCTGCTCTGTCGGACCTAGCCTTGGACTGCTGAATGACCTGCAAGTACTGGTTTAAGAGCGCCACGGGCACACTTTCGGCCACCTCCCAGGGCGTCCAGTGGGCGCTGCTGTGAAGAACATGTACCAGGACCCCTCCTTGTGCCCTCAACTTTGGGTATATGGTCCCAAATCATGGGTACTTTGGGTATAGTAGAGGGTAGGTCTAGGTACCCAAAGAGGAATATAGCTTAAAATATAAGGGGCGTATATTTGTGATTGAGGCCTATATTCCTGATTTACTGGGGTCTTGGGCTCTCTGGGTACTGTAACCCTAAACCCTAAACCCTAAAGCCTAAACCCAAGGGTAGATGGAGGGTCTAAGTAAGGGCTCTATGAAGCTATATTCCGAATTTAAAGGGTCTTGGGCTCTCTGGGTAAGGGTTCTAACCCCTAAAGTCTAAACCCTTATAAACCCTAAACCCTAAACCCTAAATCCTAAACCCTAAAACCCTAAACCCTAAGGTCTAGGTAAGGGTTCTATGAGGATTGGGGGGTTCTCGGGCCTCTCGGTGGCAAAGGGATGCGGGATTTCCAGGTTCAGGACTTCTCTGTGAAGATTTACAGGGCTTCGGGGGTAAAGGGTGGAAGCGATGGGAGGAAGGGGAAGGAAGACTCGGGTTTTGTTTAGGGCTTTGGGTTCGCTTAGGGGTTTAGGGGTTTAGGGTAAAGGGTCGAGGGTTTAGGGGTCTAGGATCGGGGATTAGGGCTTGGATTTGGGGCGTAATTGGGGGGTTAGGAAGTCCTCACAGGAACCCGTTTGAGATGCCCATCGTCCCTGAAAGGTGCGCAAGAAGTTTGTAATGTAGGAGCCTTGATGAAAAGGAGAGGGGGCTTTGGGTGCATCTTACAGTACAAGTTGCTCGCTACAGACACCCTTATAATATGGGTAGTTCTCTAAATTAGGGTCCCTTTTATTTTTATAAGGGTGCCGTACTATATTGGCGACCTAAAAAGGGACCCTCATTTAGAGAATTCCCGATATGGTTAACTCTGTAATAAAGCCAGCTAAGGGGTTCTAGCGCTGGTGTGAGTTGTTTGGTTCGGTCTTGGCACAGGTTCGCATTCTAAGCCCAAACATCCCCAAGACGCCTCCAAGGCCTGAAGAGGTATCTCAGGTATCTCAACACGATTGTCTGAAACAGCAGACTAGGCATGGAAAGGCCCATAAGCTGAAGCTGCGAAGCAAAGCACCTTGACATCGACATGCGGACTATCGTTCTTCTTGAGCTTACACCTGCAAGTATGCGGCTGATGGTGACGCTGATGGTAATGACCGCGGTATTGGCGATGGTTACACTGAGAGTGACTACACGTGTAGTCGTTGTCGTCGTCGGTGGTACCGGATTTGTCCTCGTACTGGTGGTCGTGCTTGCGAAGCTGTACCCACTACAGGCAGTAACTACGAGCGCAATAACAACACATACCTTATTTCAATCACCAATGCGAATAAACATGGCAGCCTCAGCAAGTAGGCAGCTGTAAGACAGTAGAATTGAGGGCAACAGCAAGAACCATCAAAAGCACGATACTACCACGATAATCACCATCACCATCAGCATACAACTTTGGTTGAGAAGATTGCTTATATCATGACCCAAAAGCACCTTATTCAAGACCTAAAAGAACCTTATGAAAACCTCACAATTAGGAAGACTACCTCACAAGAACCCTATAAGCCCGCAAAAGAAGCCGCAAACAAAAATTGCACACAACCAGAAACAAAACCTTGTTAAACCCCGAAGGAACCGTATGAGATCAGACCTCCGCCAAGCCTCGAGGGCCCCGAGGAAATATCCGAGCTGCTGCAGCATCGCCATGCTCACGAACCTTCAGGGACTATACTGAACTTGGCAGCCTTGCAAAAACCTTACGGGCTTTAGTAGCCAAAACCAAGATCTACAAAGTTCTTTAGAAGTACCCCTAAGGAGAAGTTATCAGTGTTAGATGCATCTCTTCGTGGTGTTGCAGCCTCTGTCATCCGCTAAAAAGGACCGGCCCAACCATGTTGCAGAAATGCGCTCAGGGAGGATGGTGGAGTTCTCAAACGCTTGCTTGTGTATGGCCTATCGGATGTCATAAGGGTTTCGTTGGGTCAACATGAGGGTTCGATGTCCTGCAAGGGGTGGTGCTGCCCTAAGTCTAGACTCCACAAATCGGGGCGATATGCGGCGGCGACACCTTGAAGGATCTGCCAGCAGACTCTGCACCATGGGAACAAAAGCCTCCTGCCACGGAGCTGAGCAAGTGTCGGGGATTGGGACTTGAGAACTTCTCATCTGAGCAGTTTGGGGGGTTGACTGCTCCGAGCAGTTTACGGCCTCCCGGCAAAGGGACTAGAAGCCCTAAGCCGTAAACCCTTATTAACCCTAAACCCTAAACGGCTGAGGTTCCTCGTGCCAAACTAGCCTCAGTAGTTGAGGCTTCTTGAGCTGGTGTACCGCCGATAGTCTGTACAAGTCAGGTGCCAATACATTACAATAAACCCTAAACCCTAAAGCCTAAACCTTAAAGCATAAAGCCAAAACCCTAAACCCCAACCCGTCAAGCCTAAAGCCGAAACAGTAAAAGCCTAAACCCTAAACCCTAAAGGCTAAACCCTAAGCCCTAAATCCTAAACCCTAAACTTAAACCCTCTCTGGTTTGAGGTACTTGCGGAGGCCCGCTGCCTCGCGACTTCAAAGCCAAGGTCCGCAGGTTGGTTTAGGCTTTAGGGTTTAGGCTTTAGGGATTAGGGTGTAGGGTTTAGGGTTGGGGGTTTAGGGCTTAAGGCGATCCTGCAGCTGCTTTTCCAGATACTGGATGTGGAAAACTCGAGCAGAGCCTGCATATGCGGTTTTGTTGAGGCCCGGCGCTCGTGAGAATGCAGCCGCCGGTGCCTCTCCAGATGGAGACTCCAGCTGTTGACGATATAAATCCTTTAAGGACCCTAAACTGTGGGAATTACGGTATATTCCTTATTATGGGTAATGCAGGATTTATATCATCAACCGTAGCAACTGCCGGCCGGCCGACGTTCGTAGAAGAAAAGGTAAGGCTTCAAAAGGTGGGATGAAGATAGGTAGTGTCCCCAGAGACTCCAAAACCCCTTAATTAAGGAATATACCTTGTATCATACTAGGGTTCCTATTATAATTTAGGGTATATTCCTTAATTAAGGGGTTTTGGAGTCTCTGGGTCACTGATTGCTATTGTTGTCCCTAAACCATAAACCCTAAACATATGATAATCCCCCTAGCCCAAGCAGGAACATCCTCCAGACCGAGTCCAGCGGAGCCCGAAAGTCAAACAGCCTTGGGGCTTTTGGGGTATAATACCTTTACAGTGTAGTAATTTAGGAATTACACTATGACTAGCTGTTCGAACCTCTACAGCATGGCTATGCACAGTGCTATACACGCCTACAATGAGACCACTGCAGAATCGCTTTCTTCAGGGCTCCCTAAACCCTAAACCCTAAACTCTATTTTCATCCCAAAGCCCCTGAGCCCTCAAAAAGCCCTAAACCCTAAACCCTAAACCCTACACTCTATGTTCATCCCAAAGCCCCTGAGCCCTCCCAAAACCCTAAACCTAAACCCTAAATGCAGGGGCTCCGGTCTCTGCTCCACATTGACGTTTAATGCAAACCTCGCGGCAGAGGTTCAGGGCTTCTACGGCCTAAATTAGGCTTTTGGGCTTTTTTTGGATTTTGGGGGTTTAGGCTTGCAAGTGAGATTTAGGGCTTAGTAACCCCAAACCCTCCTCCCTAAACCCTAACCCGCCCTGAACCCTAAACCCTTGACCTTTAAGATACAGATCCATGATTTACCTTAAACTCCAAGCCCCAAATCCTAAACCCTAAGCCCCAACTCTTAGACTCGATAAACCCTAAATCCTACACCCTAAACCCTGAACCACGGATTTACAGGTAGTGCTTGGGGTAAAGGCGGAGGCTTCTGAGGGCCTACGAGCCGAGCTCCCGGCCTCGGATAGCAGGTCCCAGTGCCGACACCCAAAGATGAAACTCTGATGTAGACCCCTGATGAGTAACCTCTCTCCCTTTAAGGGCCGTAAGATTAAACCCTAAACCCTAAGCCCTAAACCCTAAACCCTAAACCGTGTTGAGTAACCTCTCTCTCTTTTTAAGGACCTGAGAGCACGGATCCGATTCTGCATCTTTCTAAGCTGCGGGCTTGCCCATCAGGGGCCTACATTGTCTACATTGCACCCTTGATTCGGAGTACCCATTTAAATTTAGGGTTTAGGGTTTAGAGCTTACGGCTTAGGGCTTAGGGATTCTAAACCTTGTTCATGCCGGAGTCCGACGTAAGACTGAAACCGCCTCAATGAGTGCAGCGGTGACAGTTTAGAATTCAATTCAAGGAAACTACAGGTGGGGAGTTTAGGGTATATAGGGCTTCTACAAGGTTTGTATAAGGTATATAGACCTTCTACAAGGCTCTTATAGTGGTAACTACCCACCTGAAAATGACTTAGACTCAAGACCTCTAGGATCGAGTTTGTTGGTTGCGATTCCAACTGGCTCCGTATCAACATTGAATACTCTACGTAGGGTTTCGTTGCTCCAAATCAGTCCGGGGCGCAGGAGTCGTGCAAGGTTTGGAATTCAAGCCGAATCAGCTGAAGATCGCTGATCCCTAAACCCTAGAAGCTCCAGGGCTTGGGAGCTCAGGGGCTTGGGGGCTTAACCTTAACTTAAGGGATCACCGACTAGCGGTTCCTATAGTCAGGATCTTACGATATGTCTTGGGCTCGCCATCTTCTGAAACCGGACAAACCCTCAACTCCAAAACGGCAGGGCGCCGAGGCTCTTTATGCAAAACTCATCCTGGCTTTCTTGATAGCCCTACGACCTACCTTCTGCAGGAAGCGAAAGAAGCCCTAAAAAGGAACCCGAACGAAAAAGAAAGAGGCAACAGGATTTGGGCTATATTCTACAAGTAATACAGAGCCCTTATAGTAACATTGTTTAAGCCTAAGCCCTACACCATAAACACTGAACCTTCTAGTACCCTGCGAACCCTAAACCCTAGCCATGAACCCTATAACCCTAAACCCTAAACCCCAAACCCCATCACTCTACACCCTAATCCCTAAACCCTATAACCCTAAAACCCTCGAACCCTATCACCCCAAACCCTATAACTCTACATCCGAAACCCTAAACCCTATAACCCTAAAGCCCTCTAACCCTAAATCCCAAAACCCCAAAGCCCTAAACTTTAAGTAGCAATCCTTGCAATCTGCCCCCTTAGGGCTCGGCGAGACCAGGCTCTCCGCTGCCGCCTTTTTAGACATGCAGACATGCAGAGGGTTTAGGGTTTGGGATTGAAAAGGTTTGTTTTAAAATGGTTTGGGGTCTAGGGTATAGGGTTTATAAGGGTTTAGGGTTTGGGGTTTAGGGTTTATAAGGGTTTAGGGTTTAGGGTGCATACCTACATACATGCATGACACTTTTGCAGCTTAGAGCGGCTTTTTCAGGTTCTCCATGGCGGGGAAAGTTCTCTGGAAGCTCTGCTGAACGTCCTTTTTGACAGTTGTGGATGCTTCCTCCTGGCTTGCATGAGGCCCTCTGCAGGTTTTCGAAGGGTTTTAAGAGGGTTCTTAAACAGGATCTGAGGCTTTGAAACAGGTTTAGGGATTGGGGTTTAGGGGTTTAGGGTCTATAGCTATGGGTTTACATGCTGAAGGCTTTCGATGGCTTTTCTAGGGCATGATGCTTGTGAAGGAGCCCGGTGGGGCTCGCGGGATGCCTTCTTCACGCCCCAGTGCACGTCTTTGGTCAGCTTTGCAAACCTGGGCGTCGTCCGACCACACAACGGGAGAATGAGGCGGGTTGGACAACTGTGTGGTTCAGGAAATACCCTAAACCCTGAACCCTAACCCCTAAACCCAAAATCCAAAACCCAGCACCCTACACCCTAAACCCAAAACCCTAAACCCAACACCCTAAACCCCAAACCCCAATACCCTACACCCTAAACCCTAAACCCTAAACCCTAAAACCCAAAACCCTACACCCTAAGCCCTAAACCCTAAAACCCAGTAGGTTCCGCAGTGACCGTTTCGGAAGAAGGTGGCGCAATCGCTCCTAGTCACATGGAACTTTCCGAAAATAAGGGCTACCTTATTTTGGGGTCCTTAGAATAAGGATCCTACTATTTAGCGTACTAGGGTCCCCCTATTTTTCGGAACCCCCCCATAATCTTATATGAGAGATCCCAGGCCGGTCCTAGAGCAATATGGTTATAGGTGTTCTGTGTGATCAAGGAATTGCTTTAGGGTTTTGAGGGGTTTTTTGTGGGTTTCGGGATTAGGGTTTAGGAATTGAGGGTTGAGGATTTTGGGTTTAGTGTTTTAGCCTGTGTCTTCAAAGGTTTAAACCTTCATACCTGCGGAGCATTGACCTTCTCCAACAACTCGTTCATGCAAAAATCAGCTCCACCTACACCCACCTATATACCACCAAATTCTGGCTCGGATTTCATTATAGAGGAACAAGGTATCGAATCTCGCAGCAACAGCATGCCATATAACTCAAAGGCCTACTCGACCAAGGCCCCATCGCAAAGAACCCTCAACTCTTACAAAGCCCCAAAGTAGAGCCCCGTATTAGGAGTTAGGATTAGGGGGACCCTTGGGGATATAGACCCTCTCAACAAGGGTGCCTTTTAAGAGAGCCACAAGTAGGGTGAAGAAGAGGTTCCCTTTAAGGGTTCTCCCTAGTACTACCTAGGATGTATAGACCTCACCCCCTACAAGCCCTCGTGGAACCCGAAAGGAGGAAGCCCCCACATCCGTTTTAGAGCCCCCATCTAACCATAACCTAAGACATAAGACCTATTGTCTTCTAGTCAGTTTTATAGTATAGGTATATGGGGACTGAAACCTAACAGTCGAAACTCCAAGCCTTTATAGTATAGGTATATGGGGACTGAAACCTAAAACCCCAAACCTTCACTGAAATTCCTTCCAAACCCTAAACCCTAAACCCTAAACCCTAAAACCCTAAACCCTAAACCCTAAACCGTAGCTAGGGAACGCTGGGACCAGGCGCTTGAGGACGCCGGCTCCGCCTAGCATCCTCGAGACCTTTCGCATCTGTTTGGGGGGCTTTGGGCTTCGACGGCTTCGGGGTTTAGGGTATAGGGCTTTAGGGGTTTCGCGGTTTAGGAATTTAGGGTTTAGGGGTGTAGGGGTTTTGGGGTTTAGGGGTGTAGGGGTTTTGGGGTGTAGGGGTGTAGGGGCTTACGGGTTTAGGGGTTTAATGGCCACGGAGGAACCTGATGTTACAATGTTGAAAAGTCGCCCAAAGATAAAGGTGGGATCCACACTGCCGAGAGCCTATGGGTTCTTCATCAGATTCCTCATGTAGGGGCCTCAGTCGCGGGTGCTGGACCGGTACCCGGTCCTGGACCAAACAGGTCAAACTCCTCCTCAGGAGTCGTGTCCGGCACGGGCACACTCTGGGCGCTCAGTGAGTTAGAATACGGCAAACAGGGTTGTTGGGATACGTTCGAGCTGAAGTACCGTTATTCAGGCTTCTATACATTCTATACCACACTGCACTTTACAGTAACCCTTATGGCGACATCCCTACACCCAAAACCCTAAACCCTAAACCCTCAACCCTAAACCCTAAACTTATCGCCACATTTAAAGAAGGAAACCCTTGTAGTGACCCTTTTACCCTGATAGTACCCCTTATAGTAACCCTTACAGTAAGCTTTATGGGCACATTTAAAGAAGGAAGCGGTCACACTCTAAACCCTAAAACCCTAAACCCTAAACCCCTTAAACCCTAAAACCCTAAACCCGAAGCCCTAAACCACATCTTCAACCCAAGCCCAAGGCTCTGAGGGTCCTCGGAGAATCGGAGCTCCCCCCCGAAAGCTTCAGCCAAGCTTTAGGCTTCAGGGCTTAGGGCTGAATCCTAAACCCTAAACCCTGAAGGCTTAGGGCTTAGGGTTTAGGGTTTAGGGCAGAGGGTTTGGAGTCTCGAAGGCTTTGGGCTCTGGGTTTAGGGCTTAGGGCGTAGCGCTTAGGGTTGAGGGTTTAGGGTGTAGGGCTTTGGGTTTAGGGTGCGCCCCAAACCCGAAACCCTAGATTCTAAAACCCTCTAGGCCCTACACCCTCAACCCACCCCAAACTGCCCCAAACCCTAAATCCCTACACACGCCCTGAAACAGAACCGGCGTCTGAACCTTTGTCCGCAAGATTCTGGCAATGTCCGAAGCCTGAAGACACGCAGAGCGAATAACAGGCGCCTTAGTACGTAGAGCAGGGTTTTGGGGGGGTCCCTTTTAAAATCATAGTATGATCTACCCCAAAAACCCTATTCTACTTAGTAAGGCTCCTATATTACAGTGTAGGGGTTTAGGATTTGTTTTGGGGCATCCCTAAACCCTAAACCCTAAACCCAAATGGGTTGTGAAATCGCTCGCCTCGGCGAATCCTCCAGCAGCTGCTTTCCGGACTCGGAAGGATTGGTCCTCTCTAGGGTTTAGGGTTTAGGGTTTAGGGTGGCGGTGGTCGACGTGCTATGGCAGAAGCAGCAGCACTCTCTGTTTTAGATGCCGCGCGCGAAACCGATGCCGGTGAATGGATGGTCGCGGTTCCTGGGCAAGAGACTTAAACCCGAAACCTTGATGTCCCGGGGAGAACAAGAGACGCAAAACCCCAAACCCTTAACTACATTGCATTCCCGACAAGGAGAAGAGGGGGTACAGAGTTTCTTGTGGGCTCCCCGCGCTTCTGAACGTGCAGATGCCAAACAAAAAATGGCAAAGGAGGCTTGACTCGCAGCCTCAGATACCAGGACCCTCCAAGTAACCTCAAATAGGGGTATATGGTCCCAAGTTAAGGGTAGATGGAGGGTCTAGGTACGGTTTAGGATTTATAGGGTTGAGGGGGACAAAACTTAATTTCGGATGACAAGGACTTGAGGCTTTGCGGTTCAGGGTTCAACTCGCTTCGGGTGCTCTAGTACTGTAGATACAGATCTTGCTCTACGTCGGTGCAATTCCTGCTTCGACAGTCTTGCTGTGAACTTGGGGCTTTGAGCTTCGGAGTTCACGGCTTGTGCCGAGCATCGATTGCTGGCCGAAGGCAATGCCCCGCTGGGCTTCGCGGGCACTGGCGGGGCAAGGATAGGATGCTTATTTCGGGTTTAGGGTTCATGGGTTTGGAGGTTTAGGGTTTAGGGATCGCGGTGTAAGTTGCTGGGCGTCGTGCACGAAACCCCAAAACCCAAGTCACAACACCTATGCCTGAACCAAACCCTAAGCCCCTGAACACTGAACCCACCTCGCCCTGAACCCGTCACCCCTGCGACCTTCTAAATCGCAGGGTGGAGGAGATGGGAAAGGGCTTCGGGATTAGGGCTTTAAGGGGTTTAGGGTTAACGGTTATAGGGATTCAAGAGCTATGGTGTGTTTAGGGATTCTAGACTACACCGGAGAAAAGAGCTTCACGGCTTCTCGGGCATGTAGACTTTACAGGGGCTTCTTCTGGCGTTAGGGGTTCGGTGGTTCAGGCCCAATAGTGGCCTGAATAGTTAGAAGAGGGTGTTGGGGTGTGTTGTACCATACTTACATGAGGCCAAGGCTCAGGGTTTAACGTCTATAGCGTTCAGGGAGAAGGGCTTATCTCGGAATCTGACGAGGCATGGAAAGCCAATATGCTCCTAACGCAGGAATTCGACACAGCGAGCTGCCGTTGACTCGAAGCGCATTCGGGGCTGCGCAGTCACATATGTATACATACATGTTACATATATATATACATACATACACACATACACACATACACACATACATGCATACATGCATACATGCATACATGCATGCATACATACATGCATACATGCATGTATGCATACATGCATACATGTATACATTCGTACATGCATACATGCATACATACGTACATACATATGTACATACATACATGCTTATATACAGATAGATAGGTGCCTGCACGAGTAGTACCGGGCTTGGGCAGATGGGTTCGTGATGGGGACTTGAATAATACGGACTACTCATTCCGACTCCTTAGCTCCTTTTGAGCAACCGCGGTTCTATGCGGAGAACCTAAACCCTAAACCCTAAATCAACCCTGAACCCTAAACCCTGAACCCTGAACCCTAAACCCTAAACTCTAAACCCTGACCCCTGAACCCTGAACCCTAAACCCTAAACCCTGAACGCTAAACCCTAAACCCCTAAACCCCTAAACCCCTAAACCCCTAAACCCTAAACCCCGAAACCGTCCACCACAAATCGCAGCCTTGGCTGC
>CAJNJA010014858.1:0-12013 GCA_905231915.1 Symbiodinium necroappetens | reverse complement strand
CCCATCCCCTGTCTTGGAATAGCTTCATTGGCACAGGTATCCAAGACAGGCCTGTGCCCCCTGCAAAACAAAATTTCTTCACAATGTGTATCGTACATGCCAACATGATGCTAACTGCACTGAAAAGTCTGAAAACGTGCAAGGCTTGTGAGCCCCTTATCTCATGTTCGAGAGAAGTGCACACACACACAGCCCTGAACCTCAGTGATTGTTTTCTGCCGGGGCGTGTGGTGGCATAATCCAGTCAATGCATCGTCTGCTACATGTTCAAAGTAACGGAAGATGAGAGGCGCTGTTGTTGCATGCGCATCTGCTTGAGCGGAAATCGCTTAAAAAGTCTTGGCTTGTGAATTCTGATCACGTGGCCATAACGGAAAAGCTTTGGGAGGCCTTGGGTGCTTCCCACCTTCGTTCGCTGATGAGGTGCTGCTCGAACAGGATGATGTTCTGGGAGTGTCTCGAAATCTTGCAGGGTCCTGTTACTCAGGAACAGCTCAGCGATGATCAACACCTGCGGTTGATTGGTGGTGCCGTTCGTCTTTGATATGCTCTCGGTAGCTGCCGAAAATTCAGGAGACGGGTGGCTGTCACTGGTGTTGTTGGCTGCATGGCGATTGTTAGCATGCTGATCCATGAAAAGGCTGCGGCAGAGATAAGCTAAAGCAAGTGTGCTGCGTGTTGGTGGAATGACTGAGGCGCGTGCTGGTCCTGATGCGGACGACTGCTGTTTTGCTGTATAGACCAAGCAAGCTGGAATGTAGTCGGCTGGCGGGCTATCAATGAATGTGGCTAACAACGTTGGCAAGGCATGCCTGTGAATTGGGTAAAACCGACGAACTCACGGTGTGCGGGATCTTTTCCGCTTCGTAGAGGATGAGCCAGTCGGTTTGTCAGGGTAGTTGTTGGTCGCAGTGGCGTCGGCAACTGGTTGTTGTCGAGCTGCGTCTTGGGCACTGCGTCGGGTTAGCCACTCTCGTGTGGCAATGAACCATGTTTTTGACCAGTTGCCCTGGTCGTCTGTGTTCCAGTGCCATCTCCCACCAACAATACTATTAATGACCTTTTGCAGCGTGTTGCAGCGTTAGAAGCTGAGCAGCAACGCTCGTCTCACCACACTCCATAAGGTGAGAACACAGCAACCTACCGAGTACAATCTTCCTCAAGCCATTAAGTGGATACAAAGCTCTTCGACCAGCGGAAAAACAGCGCCACATTAAGTCTTGTCGATTCATGAGGAGTCGCGCAGTCGCCACTGTATCCATACAAGATGCAGTCCGATTCCGTTTGCTGCATGTTTCACATTTCTGTATTCTGCAGCCATTTCTTTCATCTCACTGCAAACAACATGCCACACGCACCACGATCCCGCTCACCCATAGGACGCGAGTGGTTTCGATGAATTGTGCCAGGTATTCCTTGAACTGCAGGCTATTGATGCTGACAATGTCGTCGGAGGGGCTGCTGTCCTCGCGCAACGTTCTGGGGAGCCGAAATGTGGTGACGTCGTTCTCTTGCTGTGCCGTCACCTGTGGAGTGGTAGAAGCTGACTGGGAGTTCTGTGTGAGGATGTCATGTATGGCGTCCGCATGGCAGTCGAGCTGTTGTGTGACTGCGGTTAGAGCGGAAAGCGAAAACTGTAAATGGCTGCGGTGGCAATGTCCAATCAACTAATCTATGTACTCCCTGCGGTGGCTCAGTGTAGATTGCAAACTATGGCACATGTTGACAGTTCTTTTGCGTTCAGCTGCGCTGTTGAAAGACTTGACTGGCTTTACGCCCAGTCGGGAACGTCCTGTCTCACCAGGTTTTCGACGATGTCGAGCTGTTGTTGGCAGCTTGAGATGAGCGCTGTCATCGTCTCGTGCTGCGTCACCAAGACGGTAGTGGTCTTCTGGAAGAGTGACTCGAGCTTGTTGTGAGACTCCTTCGACGCATGATGAAGGTTGCTGATCATATCCACGATGTCCTGCGAGGTGATGTTCTGATCCGGCTGGTCCAGGTCGGTGGTCTTCGGTTCATCCTCTTCCGGTGGCGGTGGTGGATACGGTGGAGTGCACGGAGCCGGTGGTGGCGACTGCGGTGGCTCCGAGTCGTCATTCATCTCACCGAAGGTCTCTGAGGCGATGCGGAGAATCTGCTTATGCTTTCTCAAAGCCGGTGGGCGGGATGGCTGTGAGGGTTCTGATGTCCGTCGTGGGCCCCTCTTGTGTTTGGAGCGGCGGTCCTTGCGAAATTGCTCGTGCTTGGGTCGCTCCATCATGGCTTTGTGTATGGGCTGTAGTCGACCACTCATTGCGGCTTTGTACATCCCCCTAGTGAGTCGCAACACTATAAATAGCTGCGGGTACGGGAAACTGTGATGTTGACCGTGCGTGAAAGCAAACTTCGGATATGTGCGGGCACGTAGCGATTTTGCGGATGTTTTCCAAGCAGCGGCGAATCCACTGCGGTTCGTATCCTGCCCTCTCATACACCTGAAAGAGCTGCTCCATGGCTTGAGTGACTGCCTGCTGTGGAGTTGCTAGCTCGAATAGCTCGCGTGTCCAGCCTGATGCTGCCAGGCTTGGCTCTGGGATTGAGCTGCTCGAAGGCAGTCGTGTTGACCAGAAGCGGGTAGTGATCAACTCGGGTGGCTCGGCAGGTTGGCTCCCAGCGGGTGGCTCTGGGCGGGTGGCTTTGGGGGTGGCTCAAGGTGCCTGGGTGGCTCTGGGCGGGTGGCTGGGGGATTTGGGGTTCCTAATTAATAAGGGGGTTCCAGATGCTCTGCTCGCCGAACTCTTGCACAAACCCTTCATGTGTCGTGTGCGATCGTATCCATGTGGTGCGCCTAGGTGCTGGGAGTCCCAAACCTGGCCCCAAGACAAGTACATATTTTTGGTGAAATTTTCACTCTTCAGGTGTCTCACCGCAACACGACTGTCAGTCGTTATATCCACCTCCTCATTAACCAACTTCAGGAGAGCGATGATTGCTTCAGACTCCCCTGCTGACACCGTGGAGTGCATGAGCACTCCAGAGAGGGTGCCCACTTTTTGTAGGCCTTGCGGTCCCCAGGTGGATGTCTGGTCCCGGGTGTAGCGCCCTCCTGAAGCGTCTGTCGCATACACAAACTGGCCCCAAATCGGGCTCTCTTCTGCAAAGATGCCGTCCCGATGGATGTGATGCGTTGCAGTCGCCTGAACATAGCGCTTGGGAAGCATCCCTCGTTGCCATAAGCATTGGTCCGGAACCTTGGATAACTTGGATTGATAGTCCAGCAGCCATTTAGGCGCGGGTTTCGCTCCAGGGAGCTTGACGCAGTCGTACAACAGAGATGTTGCGGAGTATTACGTTGCCCAACCACTGGCAAAATGTGAGCCCCGAGTTTCCTTCGTGAAGATGGAGGCCTTGGAACACCATCCTATACGAAGCTCTCCGCTTGGGAAGTTGGCGTGCGCGCAGTATCCGGCGCGCAACTGTCCAATGCACGCCGCCTTCGGCCCCTGCTGCCGACTGTGTTTTACTGAAGCGTCGCGTTCTCCAGGCTGCTATACCACCTCCGCGCCTTGTGTAGGCAGGGGTCGTCCGTGGACAGCTCTAGAGTCTGGTCTGCCCACTTCCCAGCACAAAGGATCCTGGGCATCCACATCCAGGTCTTGCAAGTACTGAATAAGGGCAGAGAGAGGCCCAGATACCTTCTGCCAGCCATAACGCGTTTGAGACTGGCGTTGACACCTGATGATTGCTTCGGCCTGTTGTGCCACCACTGTGAACTGCGGGCCCGGCGCTTCGTGACTGAAGAGGTCCAAGATGACATCCACCGAGCCAACGGCAGCACGACCCAGTTGCTTTGAAAGGCTAGCCCTAAAGACCTTGCGGCGCTTTGGTGCTATGCCCTGTGCCTCATGCCCATACAAGGCTGCCGCAAAAGGGCTGGTACGCAAGACACGCACCCTGGCCTTGCGGCAGGGGACTCTGAGGGTTTGAAGCTTTTTGACTCTGTTCCCAAAATGGCACGGGCTGCCAAACTGCTACGCAAAACTGTAGATGGTGATGCTGAGTGTAGGGGGAGAATGTCTGTTCGGGGGCGTGTTGGTATGTACCGAATGCTGTAGTCGTGTGGTTGGATTGTGAAGCCGAGAAAATCGAGACCTGGCTCGGTCTCGAGATGTATGGGGTGGCCGTAAAATTGGGGGGAAAGGAATTGTTGAAAGTGCGTGTTATGGCGTGTACATGTGGGGATGAGACATAGTCGGTTGTCGACGTATCTTGGCGAAGAAACCGCTGATGGTGAACGTGGGTGGTGTGGCGTGTTTGAGATTGTAGGTGAGGTTGCGGTACGTGTGGGTCTTGGATTGCTCGCTGACTGCGACGACCATGTCGCATAGTGCGGGGCTGGCTGGTGAACCCATGGGGGCTCCCCGGATTTGTTGGAGAAGTGTGTTGCCAACCAAACAATAATTTAACAGTAGCACGTGCTTTGCAGATGGCTGGCAGGTGTGTCAGGTGGATGGTGTGTCTGCGGGATTTTGCGAATCGGGCGCGTCCTCTGTGAACTCGCATGGTGGGGTCTGGCTCTTGGTGGGTTGCTGGCGTGTGTTGCGTTTTTGCCTCTGTACCACTGTGTCATTAGGTTGAGGCTGGCAAGAAATCTTTCCGTAGAAGTGCTTGTGAAGAATCCCGAGAGATCTTGATTGTAAATGTCGATGTCAAAAGTTTCATCTGCTTGTGCGGTGTGGAGGGTGTGGAAGGCTTGTCTAAGGGACAAGAGCTGGTGATGTGCATCACCTCGTCCCAGAGCCTGTGGGCATGCTTGTCTCAGCATGAGGTATATAATGTCTGCGAGGTCGTGCGTGAGTGAGCGCATCATGGCTCCCGCGAAAGATACGATGGGCCTGCCTTTTGTGTATTGTTGTTTGGCTTTGGGTAAGGTGTACGCGGTGGGGAGTTTGCCCCAATCCCGAAGCGCCCAGCGATACTGCAGCAAGAGCTTGGTGATGCTGTTGTAAGTGTTGAGATGGTGTGTTAGTGGTGGTGAGTCAATGATCCGAAAGACGTCGGGGTCGAGAAAGGTGGCGCTTACTGCCTCGTGATATGCGTGAGGGCAGTACCACATAAGTCTGTTAGGGAAGTGGTCTTCGCAATGTATAACGCCGTCGGGAATGTTCTTGATGGCGTTCTTGATGATGTGGATGTTGAAGGATCGTTGCAAATGTCGGTGGTGTAGTAGTAGTTGGTGTTCCACGAATTTCAGTGTTTCTTTATCCTGTGGTGTTGGTATCGGGAGGTGGTGTTGTCTGTGCCATCGTTGTACGGCACGTAGCAATGCTTGCTTGAGTTTGTTTGTAGAGGGGAAGAATATGCTTTTGCCGGAGTACTGCAGAAAATGCTGGTCGGGCGCAAGCTTGTGCAATGGCAGCACAACATGGTTGTTATGAACGTGGTCAGGGTATTTTTTTGTGGAGTTGTTGGCAGGTGCGTTGTGTGGTTGCCATGTTCTGTGGAGCTTGCGCCAGTTGTGTAAGTGGTCTTGGACACGAGGGTGTCGTGTGAAAACGACTGTTGTGGTTGGTGGGTACAGCGGGATGGTATGTTGTTTGTGTAGGGTGATGCGTTGAGGGAGGAACTGGGACGTGTCTGTGCGTTGTGTGGGGTGTGAAAGGTAGGGTATAATGTTGCTGGGAGTCGTACCCTGGATACTGGGAGCTTGCGTTTTTTCAACGCAGTGCTGATGGCTTTTGCTGCTGGTCGCTGGTGAGTTGTTGGTGGATTGTTGGAGAGTTTGTGTAGCGCGTACAGTTGTGCTGCGGGGGTGCGTCTTTTCATCAGTTCTCGTGTGCTGTCGAAGCGACGTTTTGTGTTCGAAGCGAGATCGCACATGGTTTGCCAAACTTGGCTTTGGCGTTGGCACGTAGGTGACTTGTGTAGTGGCAGCATGGACGGTGGGAGGTGTCTGCATCGTAGTTTGGTCCAAATGGACTTGAGTCCAGAGCGTGAAGGTATTTTGTTGCGGGCTGGTTGGGATATGCCGCGGAAAGCCTTCTTCATGTGGGGGGCGATGTGGGGGAAGTTGAGTTTTGGCTGGAAGCGTTGGATAAATGTTTGTTCTTGTGCCTCCAGGTGTTGTGGTGGGATGTTGTACTGGATAACGAGTGGTGTGTAGTGATGGTAGTTTTCGTGCTGACGCCACCAGCGTAGAGAGAGCTCAGCGTCGACGATCGCGTCTTTCTGTAATTGTCTGAATTTTCTGTTGCGATTGCTTTCTCTGGTCTGCATGTTGTTGCGTGTGCAGCCGATGTAAACGAACCGGTGATGTTTCCGGCTGATGGTGACTCGGGCGTAGATCACGCCGGTGTTTGTGAAGTGGTCAAAAGTGTATGTGGAGTAGTGTAATTGCGTGCGCTGGCACAGTTGTCGTATGGTTCGTAGACGGCCACGTTGTGTTGTGCTGTGAAACTCGTGTGCGTGTAGAAGAATGCATCGGCCGAGTAGCCATAGGCAGACTTCGTGTGCTTTGCTTGAGGAGGACTCCGCCTCGGGTAGTAAGTGGGACAGAGTGGTGATGGCGTTGGTGAGCTGCGTGGTGTGTTGTGAAAAGTGTGAGTGTGTCAGGCGTTGCGTAGCTTGTTCTGTTAGTCACTCGGTCAAGTGAGCAATGACGCTCAAGATGCGGATCAAATGTGATGTCTGCAGTTTGCGGATGTGCTGGGGTGGCAGTCCCCATGTTTCCGCATGTTTTCGTAGTTGTTCTTCTTGTTCGGATGTCAGTTAAGGATACGTACGCAGCAGTTCATCGATGTGGCTATGAAGTTCTTGCTTCTTGTTATCCGACATCTTCAACCCTCCGATCCACCTTTTGATACCAGCGTCAGAGTAAGCGCCCGTGTAGTTCTCTGAGAACCATCGGGACGGTGCTGTTTGGAGGCGTGAAAATATCTGGTTTTGCTGGCTTTGCTGGTGCGCCTGGCAGTTGTGTCTGGACTTTGCGCCTGTTTATGGCTGAGATTGGGATGTCTGTGATGGAAACGGCGGAGTCGATAGGTGGTGCTGGAGAGGGTGTTGGTGACGGGGTTGGTGCAGGTGTTGGGGATGGAGAAGGTCGTTGGGGCTGCGATGAAAGAACTGGGAGGGGGGCGGCTATGCTGGGTTCCGTTGCTGGTGCCGGTGAAGCTGGTGGTGCTGTGCGTTTCTTCTGGGGTGTAGTAGGTGGCTCTATGTTGTGTTGCTGTTGAGCTTTGGCTTCAGCGAGTTCGTGCTCGAGTTGTAGAATGCGGTGATCGATGAACTCATCGGCCAATGCTGCCATTGCTTGCTTGCGTGCTGGGTTGGGAATGGGCGGGATGGCGCATTTGCACCAAATCCAACTTGCTGATGCATGACAGCAGTTCGCTGATAAACACTGCGTGGGCCACGCAGCGGGTGTAGACCGGGTAGGTCACCAGGCCGTGGCAAATGTTGCGTAGCGTCTCGATAGGGCAGCCTGCAATCCCGAGTCGTTCCGACCACGGTGTTTTGGGTAGGTCGTGTCCAAACATGACTCGGCAGTCGTGGAAGTCGGGTGATGTGACAAAATCGTTGGGGATCGGTAGTGTGGCAAACGCCTTCGGCGAAGAATGGTGGTTTGTAGCGAGTGGTGTGGTGTGGCGCAGTGGGGGCTGCGGTGGGAATGTGGGGGAGTAAAATGTTGGTGGAGGTTGCTGAAAAGTGGGCTGTCTTGGTGGTGTGTGGGTGATAGTGTGATGCAATTGTACTGCTCTTGACACGGGGCCAGTGGGTGGCCTGTACGTGCCTCTATGTCCCACCGGTGGTGGGGGTGGCGGCTGCATGGTTGCTACCGTACGCTGCGCTTGTGGGCGACACGTCCTTGAGCCTACCTGCGGACAGGACGAGAATTCGATCAAATGTACCTGGCAGGTCCTGACGAAGTCTTGGCTTTACTCTGCTGCTGTGGGCAACCTGCGAAATGAAAGGTTTCTTGTGCTTGCAAAGATCAGTCTGAATCCGACTTAAAGTAAAGTGAAACCTTCCTGCCGAACACAGCCGAAAGACATTCTTTAAGAAAATGACATGAACATCGATACCCGGCTCTCACTAACATTTTTGCGCATGCAGTCGATGGTGAGGATCGGGTAGTAGGGCGGGTGGTTGTAGAGGTAGGAGGATTGCTGGCTAGATTGATCATGTCGGTCTGCACTTCATCGTCGTACTCCAATCTGGGACTGGTTAGATTGCTGGCTGCTTGTGGATGATCGACGTCTGCGAGTAGTTGCGTGCTTGGAGGTCTTGCGAGACGGTGCCGGAGTTTTTCCGGACTTTTTGGCTTTCTTCTTTTTCTTCTTCTTTGTGACCGGTTGAGTATCTGCGGCTTGTGGGTCTGCAGGTTGTTGGTCTGTGGGGCTGCAGCGGTGTCTTTGTTCCAAAAGATCCATAGCTGCGTGCCAAGACGACTCGTCATCGGAAGCCATGAGCCTGTCAACAAGGCGGAAAGGTGGGTGAGGTGGGGTTGGGTGTAAAGGCTTGCTCGAAACCTGCATGCCACACTTTTTCTGCTTGCTGATGCAAGATCAGCGATTGTAGCCGATAACGACCAGGGCTTTGACCCAGAGGTGTCCGGAGTGACAACCCCATCTGTCGGAGTTCCTAATTATTCCGCGACGCCGGACGATGTAGCACTCATCGCTGAGGCTTCCCCAGCTCGATTTGTAATGAGACTGCGTTCCGCGGAACACACCAAGGAACATCACGTCCTGTCGACCTTTGGGTGTTTTCAAAGGTTGAGATACGCAAACCTGTACTGTGTAGTCCGAGGGTGGTCCCGGAGTACTGGCCCCGTAGAGGAGGCATGCCTGCTCCTGCGACGATGCGGCCACTGGGCTGGGGCGCAGCTGCCCTTCACGAATGATCTCGGCAGCGCCCTGATAGTCCGTGCTATGCACAAAGGTGTTGTAGATCGCCGGCGGGTTCTCCGCCCCTCCCGCGGCTCTACGCCGAACGGCGTGGCTTCTGGGAAAGGCAAGGAGTTTGATGCCAGGCATCGCGCGTCGTCCAGCGGTATCAGCATTGCGGGATATAATCCGTCGACTTCCAGATACTGGCGCGCGGGGATGCCCGCCGCTGTCAGAGAGCAGTCCGGCGCATGTAGCATCTGGCTTAAGTT
The DNA here is from genome assembly GCA_905231915.1 of Symbiodinium necroappetens. Classification (NCBI taxonomy): domain Eukaryota; class Dinophyceae; order Suessiales; family Symbiodiniaceae; genus Symbiodinium; species Symbiodinium necroappetens. The sequence continues at coordinate 2,877 of CAJNJA010014858.1, read as the reverse complement.
CATCAGCTGCTCGTTGGTGAAGCCGGCCATAGCTTCATCGCCGGCTGCCTCTTTTAAGGCATCGACAAAGTCTTCCGCCTCCCTGACATCGTAGGCGATCATGCGATTTTTTTCACTCGTCGGAACTTCTGCAGCCGGCCTAACGACCTTGCAAGCTGTAGGCATGTAAAGAGCTGCTGTGGGGCTAGTGGCAGGATTGATCTGGGTAGACGAAGGTGAGGGTTGTGTATGTGTGATAGGGGTGAGCGGTGGCTGTGGTGGGGAAGGTGTAGATGGAAGTGGCTGTTGAAAGGGCTGTTGGAAAGACTGTGAAATGTGCTGCTGAAGGGGCTGTTGAATGGGCTGTTGAAGTGGCTGGTGGTAAAGTAGGTGTTGTTGTGCGATGGTCGTTGTGAGTGGTTGATGCATAAGGGTTTGCTGTGTTGCAGTGGTGAGTAGATTGTGTGTCTGCTGGAGTTGCATGGGTATCGGCTGTTGTAGCTGTGGAGGCGGGGCAGGCGTATTACCCAAGGAGGTGCCGGGCATGCTGTAGGATTGTTGGGTCATGTGGGGCACCGAGGTAGGGTGCCATGCAGTCTGAGGCGGTGGTGCGGTTGGTGGCATTGTGATAGTCGCCGGGTGCATCGTTGCCGAGGTCATCTGTTGCTGCATCGGCGGCGTCTGGAGTATGTGGCTCAGTTGTTGTGGCTGACCGGGTTGGTACAGCGTGTGCTGAGCAGGTATGTGACACTGATGCGGCTGCTGTTGCATCGCTAGTGGTTGCTGTTGCACCAGTGGTGGCTGCTGCTGAATCATCGGTGTGCCTAGGCCACCGAAATGTGTGGGTGAAACGGATACATATTGGGATCCTTGCGAGAGGAGTGCCCAAATTGTGCGAAAAACTGTTGCTTGCGCAAATACAGCTTCAGCTAGATCTAGAATGTCCGGTCATCGTGCGACTTCCAGAATGCATGAGCAGTTACGTTACCCTAATTCAGTAGACCTCATGTCAGCGCATATGCCGTCCTGTGCAAAGGCAGAATAGGGAAGAGTAAAATTAAGTCGAGAGGTGGCGGAGGTAGCAGGCAGCACACGGACCACTCTAGATTTACCAGATGCGCATGCCGAACTGCACATGTCCTGTCCGGACCTGGACAGGAGGGTTCCGGTGAGTGCAGATAAAGGGGGCTTCGGACTCACAACGGGGGGCCTCATGAATACATGTTGAATAGCTTCATTGGCACAGGTATCCAAGACAGGCCTGTGCCCCCTGCAAAACAAAATTTCTTCACAATGTGTATCGTAGATGCCGACATGATGCTAACTGCACTGAAAAGTCTGAAAACGCGCAAGGGTTGTGAGCCCCTTATCTCATGTTCGAGAGAAGTGCACACGCACACACACACTGACTGAGACTGACTCACACACACACACACACCCTCGAAGCAGCAGGCGGGACAGTAGCAGTAGCAGTCCAATTCCTACGCCATCCGAGCCAAACGTTGTAACAAATTTACATCCTGGCGCACAACACCAAACAGAGAGCAAGAGAGAAAGAGAAAGAGAGAGAGACAGAGACAGAGAGAGAGAGAGAGAGAGAGAGAACGAGACAGAGAGAGCAAGAGGAACCTTTTCCCGGTTCGGTTTCCAGGGTTCCGGTGCGGTTCGGTTCCGGTGCGGTTCGGTTCTGTGCGGTTCCGGTTCTGCGGTTCCGGTTCTGCGGTTCCGGTTCGGTTCCACGGCCTTCCTGAAAAAGGCTGGCAAGCCGAGGGTTAAGTTGTCAATGTCAGGATACCAAGGTAATTTATCCTCGTTCCCTTCAAGATCATCTCATTCCCCTCAAGATCTTCTCCAGAAATGGACTACAATCGACTATACATCGACCCTAGTCCGTGTACGGCCTTGTCGCCAACGGCAACACTCGCTCCTGCGCACCGAAAGAGCCTTGGAGCGTATCGCAGTTGATGGTGGCCAGTATTGCTAGGTGATAGGCCTCACTCGCTCCTACGGGGCCAACTGAACAATGCTACCCTGATTTGTCAAGAGATGGGCTTTCTCGACCAAAAGGTCCTATGATGACTCTAGCAGTCTCATGGTGCTCAGTGGAGGTTGTGATACGAGCGTTGATCAGTGTCAGCTCATGGGATATGGCAGCATTTCGGCTTCGTACTGCATTTGTTTGATTTGTAGGTTGCACTCATGGAATCTGCTTCTGACTCGGAAGGTGTGGACATCTTGCAGTACCCTGTCAGGATGCGGTCTTCTCAGTCTGTCAGCCGAGCTATGGCCATCTTTTCTCGCTCTCTCTCCTCTCTTATCTCTGTCTGCTATCGTTGTCTATTTTCGCTCTCTCTCCTCCTCTCCTTGACGACGACGACGACTGCCACGACCATACTAAGGAGTCTGGATGACAATTTTCCCCTGCACACAGGGGGTGTGTGTGTGCGTACACCGTGATTCTCAGCTAATGGATTTGGTGACGACCTGTTGACTGCTCATACTTTCAGAGGCAAGGGGGCAACCCTATCACCTGAGTTTGTTGCCCAACGAAGGGGGCTCAGGATGATAGCTGATACACTTGGAGACTTCCGAGTGCGTACCTGCCACTGTTTGCTTCTCTGAAATGGCCACTAGGCAATGCCGAAAAAGGCTGGCAAGCCGAGGGTTGAGTTGTCAATGTCAGGATGTTCAGGATACCAAGGTAAATTCAATGTCAGGATGTTCAGGATACCAAGGTAAATTCATCTTCGTTCCCTTCAAGATCATCTTCATTCCCCTCAAGATCTTCTCCAGAAATGGATTAAAATCGACTATACGTCGACCCTAAAATCCGTGTGTGTGTGTGTCGTGTGTGTGTGTGGGGAACTCTGTTACCAAGAGCTAGCAAGCATACTTTTT
>CAJNJA010014857.1:0-12014 GCA_905231915.1 Symbiodinium necroappetens | reverse complement strand
TAAGGACAGAATAGTCATTGAAATTCCTGTTAATATTGCCGAACCAAAAGCAACGACAGCAGCCAACCAAAAGGCTTCATGTGCTTCACTATATAGGATAATGCATTCATAAGTATAATGTAGTTATAATCCTTAAGTTGTTACCGATTATAACTACACTATGGTTTTACCTTACTCCTAAACCTAAACCTTATTATAGATAAATTATTTGAGATGACCATTTCTATTTTCGCGGGTTAGGGGTTGAGAGTGCTTTTCGGGGAGTGCTTCAGGGTATGGGTTTATGGTGGGGACTTGGGTTGGAGTCGTGGAGGTTTTCAGGGATGATTTTTCAGGATTGCTTTCTTAGAGTGGGGCTTTGGGTTGGGGATTGAGGGTTACATGGATGGTTTTTGAAGATGGTTTCTTGGGTTGGGGATTGGGGTTGGGGATTGAGGGTTACATGGATGATTTTTTCGGGATGGTTTTCTTGGGTTGGGCGTAGGGGGGGTTGCATGGTTAGAAAATAGAAATGGTCATCACTAACTTAATATAAGTACAGTATACGTAATGGGCCCCCAAAACCCTATTCTGATTTTTTTGGCCCCTACATTTTTGGCCCCTTAGGACTTGTAGGGCCTGTAGGGATGCGGGTTGGGTGGTTTAAGTTTTCGGCTTCAGGATTTCGGGTTTTATGCTTTGGATAGGCTGAACAGTCAGGCGGTGTAGCCTTGCAGAACTCTGGGCTCCATGGGACAAGCCGAAACTAAGTATCCCAAAGCCCGCAAACCAGAGATCAACCATGTCAAATCCTAAAAGCAAAAACCTCCCGACAACTTCAACCACGCCGCAAACCCCGAGCGGAGAAGTCAGAATTCAGGATCAGATGGACTTATGCTCCTCGACCCATCTAGGGGTTTACGCTTCAAGGTCTGACGAGACTCCCTGAACTCTCATACTTCACGGTCTTTGCCCTGAAACCTAGGGTTTAGGGTTTAGGATTTTTAGGATTTAGGGTCTTAGGGTTTAGGGTTTTAATAGGGTCTAGGGTTTAGAGTTTAGTGTGTCTAAAACCTTATGAAATCCGTTGCAGGACTGCGGAGGCGACTCCTCCATGGTGCAGGAGAAGCTGACGGCCGTGAAGGACACCCGACTTTGTTCCCGTGTCAGGTTAGGTTTTCTCGGGATTCGGCCACAGGTTTCCAGCTTTGCTCTTAGTCTTCAAAGTATCTATTATTTGGGTACATGGACCCTTATACCCTAAACCCTAAACGCTAAACCCCTATACCCTAAACACTAAACTTGATAGTTGGAAGCTGAACTCCTTGGGCACAGCACTTGTGTCCTGTGTCTTCTGGGTGGAAAGCTCGGGGCGTTAAGCCTTTGAGGGCTTCTAAGCTCTACCTGAACCCTGCAAATGCTACCTCTTTTTAGGGTTCCGTCTATGCGTCCCTCAAGAGGTAGGTAGTTTGGCGTTAAGGTAGGGCTCAGGGTCCAGAGACTATGGAATAGAGGGGCTGTCGCGAACTCCAGAGTTACCTAGCAAAATGAAGGGAATTCGGTGCATGGTGTTAAGGCCATTTCCATGATTTTCAAAAGAGCAGGGATTACGTTAGGTAGTGGTTCAATACGGCGGCCGCATTCTGACAAGCAACGATGCAATTCTTGATTATGCCCATGTCTCTTTTGATTTTCTGTGTTTGTTGTAGGAGTGCTTTATAGGAATCTGAAGAACCTGTAAGAAGGCTTCCGTAGTTCGGAAGCCTAGAAGCCCTCAGCTGTTCAGCTGTTTAGGGTTTAGGGTTTAGGGTTTAGGGCTTGGCCGTGCAGGGGTAAGCTCTGTGGTCAGGATTTAAAAGCTTACAGTGTTTACAAAGCCTGGACTCGTCGAGTTTCAGGGCTCTTCATGGTCAGTTAAAGGGCCTGGAGGGCCTGATATGAGTTGTTGTTGTTTCGCCACGGGCTTTCCAAGGAACTATTGTTATAGTGTGTAGCATGCATGGTTTGCGGCGTAGAGCGTGGGCTTGATGCTCCGGCATGAAGCTTGGCTCTCTCATTCTGCGCTTCGGATTCAGGCTTCGGCCCCTCGCGCTCTCCTTGGGAAGTGGTTGCTGAAGATCTCTGAAACTTGGGACTTTGTACTAAACTTGTTTAGAAACCTTCTTCATAAACCATCATTTCCTAAACCCGCTACTTCTGAAAAGCCACGGCCTGAATACTGCAAGGGCCGTAGAAGAACGAAAGGGCCTCAGTATCGGGGTACTTTCAGAGATCCGCTGAGGGTTTGCTATACGAGCGTCCTAAACCCTGACCTGCATATCCAAAAAACCTACCGTTTGAAGGGTTAGACCCAAAAATTAAGGGGTCATAACCTACTGTTTCGTAGGGTTTGGGGATGCAGGTAAACCCTAAACCCTCAGGAGATCGCGTCTTCGGGTGGTGCCTTTGCCGCCATTCGGTCGGATGGTTCGCTGGTGACCTGGGGCAAGGTGCCTAGGGTTCGGGCTTTGGGGTTCAGGGTTGGGGTTTAGGGGTTTAGGGTTCAGGGGTTTAGGGATTTTGGTTCAGGGTCTGGTTTAGGGTTTAGGGGATTAGGGTTCAGGGTCTGGGGTAGGGTTTAGGGTTCAGGGTATAGAGTATAGGGCTTCAGTGTCCAGGGCCGAGGGTTTTGAGGTTCCCAGAGATCCGAATACCCCTTAAATTAAGAAGTATATACCCTTAAATCAGAACATTATAGGCCCCTTATAGTTTAAGGTATGTTGCTTAATTAAGGATTATATACCCTTAAATCATAACAGTAAGGCCCCTTATAGTTTAAGGTATGGTTCCTTAATGAAGGGGGTATTGGGTTCTCTAGGTTTAGGCTGTGGAAGACCTATGTCTTACGATCTAAGACTGAGGGGCTTTGAAGTTTCAGGGTGCAGTTCGGGACATGATCTTCCAGTCCTGGGTTTATAGGGTTTAGGGTTTAGGGTTTAGGGGTTTAGGGGTTTAGGGTTTAGGGGTTTAGGGGTTTAGGTTTTAGGGTTTATGGCGACAGCTTTCTGGCTAAAGGTTTAAAGGTTTTGGGGCTCTTGACGCGGGCTCTCCTTTCTTTCAGGATGTAAGCTAAACCCTAAACCCTAAACCCCCAAAACCCCTAAAACCCCAAAAGCCATTGATCTCGCAGGCGGAGTCTGGGGGCGACAGCAGCAGCGTGCAGGGCCTACTCAAACAGGTCCGAGTGGATTGCAACTACACAGCTCTTCCATACTTATATATCATTAATGGTTCAGGGGACTTTGTAGAAAGGGGTATCAAGTATCTTACTGGGGCTATAACCCCCAAACCCGAAGCCCTAAACCCTCTACCGGAATTTCGGTTACTCTACCAGCAGTTGGAAAAGGGCCCGTGAAAAGACTAACAAAAGCCTAAGCCCGATAATTAGACACAGCTGGAGTTACCTTGCATCTAACTCCTAAACCCTAAAACCTAAACCTAAACTCGACTGACGAAGAGCCCTGATCCTTCGAGGAGGGCCCCTTGCCGGGAAAGCACGGCTATACGTTTAAGGACTGTAACCCTAAGGCTCCAAGTATACAAATACCGTTTACGTTGGGTCTAAAGTCTGTAGATGCTGCCTACTTGGAGTCTTTTGCTAAGGACTGAAGATAGGTTTTATAAGGCATTGGGTGTAGGGATCTGATGGCATCCTTCACTCCTTCACCCTGAAAAAGTTGCGTTTAAGTGTTTTGGGGTTAAGGGGTTTAGGGTTTTGGGGTTTAAGCTTTATGGCTTGCTTTGTGCTTTAAGGCCCTGATATCCGAAGTTTGAGCCGTGAACCGACGGTTTAAGCAGCTCAATTCGGGCTTACAGCGTAAGCCCGGGCTTGCGAACTCTGAGCCTTTGAACACTAGATCCGAAAACCCTAAACCCTAATCCCTAAACCCCACAAACCCTATACAGACCTCAACTTAAACTCCGGATCCTCATCAACCCTCGACCTTCCTAAACCCGGAAGCCCCCGGTAAAACATGTGCTTCGGACAAATCAATGAGCCCAAAACCCTTAAGGCCTTAGGGTTTGGGGGTTTCTACGGGTTTCCCGAAATGAAACCTGAAAGCCCTACCTTTGCCCTTTAAAGACTTCCATTTAATAGGGCTCCTTATTATGATTTCTGTATATAAGTCCTTGAAAAGGTAGCTTCTTTGGGGGTCCAGGTATAGATCCTAGTGCTGGGAGGTTCGGCAAGTCTGCGGCTCCGGCGGCGCCTTCGCAGCGCTGCTCTCCGACGGCCTCGCGGTGAGCAAAGGAGCCGGGAAAGTGGGAGTTCAGGATTTTAGGTCTGAGGGTTCAACAGTTTCAAGTTTCACCTGGGCATCCAAAAACCTACCGTTTTAAGGGTTTGGCCCTATAATTAAGGGGTCATAACCTACTATTTCGTAGGGTTTGGGGATACAGGCAGAGCTAGGGGCAGAGATGGGTTAGAGTTTAGAGACGATCCTAAGCCCCAAACACTTAAGGCCGAAACCTTCTAGTCCCAAAAAGCTCACGACAGCAGCCACAGCGCGAATTTTGAAGCTATACTCCCTAAACCCTATAAAGATTGATCGCCAAAACCTGCCTAAACCCGTAAGCCCCAAACCCCCCAAATTGTGTGTGCATTGAAGACTTACTCGGGTCTTCGCCTGGTTCACTGAGTTGTCCTCTGCCTTTCCTTGCGAAGCCTGCATGACCGTAGGATCAGAGTAGGGTTCTTTGTTTAGGGTTTAGGGCTTATAGGGTTTAGGGTTTAGGCTTTACCCTCAGGCTCCATTGTAGTTCCTTTTTCGGGATTACCTTATAGGATCCTAAATATAAACCACAAAAAAGATCTACAAAGGAGCCTGTGGGTAGCGTTCACGGCGTAGCGTTTGTGGTTTAGGGTTTTGGGATATATTATGCTGCAATGATGTTCGGGAACCCTAAGGAATAGTATTGCTAGTCATTACGGGCATTACCCCTTGCGTAGAGCACCTAATCACAAGCCCTAAGCGGTAGGTACCCCGTAAACTGCGAACCCTGAGCCCGGACAAAGAAGCCCGAAATCCTTCTGTTTGTGCGTGTTGTGTTCCTCACGCCGCATGTGGCCTTTCGCCAGCATCAGCAAAGCCCTCCTGATGGGATGCTCTTGAAGTTGTTGCCAGTGGAAGAGTCATCATGGAGGGTGGTTCCGCAGAGTTAGGAAACATATCTAGTTGAAAGGTCCTTGCTAAGGATACGGGTACTTAGTAAATATGTACGATTCCGGGTCTATATTGGACTCGCCTATTTACACCGCCGCCCCCCTCCAAACTCGCGTGTATTTTCATGATACGAGGGTGCTTGAACATCAACCAACATCGTAAGGAGTTTGATTGGCTTTAACTTGTTGTCGTAATGTTGCTACCAGTACTCTTCGGAATTGCCAGTAGTCGTTTGACGATGAGTGATGCCGCATTAGAGCTTTAAGCCCGGAACCATGAACCCCCAACCGTAAGACGATTAAGAAACTTTGGGTCTTGATCAGGGCTCTGTATATGGATCCTAACATTGTAGGACCAGGGTTTCTTGATCAGGTTTAATGGAACCCTTATGGCACCCGTATGGAACCCCTTAACACGAAGCTCAACAAGCCTTTCTAAGGCTCCGTAGTGACTTGGGGCGCGGACTACTGCGGTGGCAACAGCCGTGAGGCTCTGTCAGAGCCTGTGCGGGGTTATGGGTTCAGGCTTAAGGGTTTAACCCAGAGGTTAGGGTTTTAGGTTTTTAGGGTTTTAGGGGTTTTAGGGTCTTTAGGGGTTTAGGGTTTTAGGGGTTTAGGGTTTTAGGTTTTAGGGTTTAGGGTTTTAGGATTAAGGGTGTGGGAGTTGTGTTGAGTCGAGGGTTCACGGTTGAGGCTTCAGGGCAAAGGTGATGAAGAGTTATTGTGCTCTGTGGCAGCATCCAGGTGCAAAAAGATCTGCGAGATGTTTCCTGTCTCTACTCATCCACCTACGCCTTTGCTGCCGTCTTGGCCGACGCTTGGCTGTTAGGCTCTGTGTTGTAAACATCCGAGGTTATTACGGTATGTATGTGTATACATGTATTTTACTAGTATGTATATATATATATATGTAGATGTAGCCATTTATTTGTTTATCTTTTTATTTTCAGGGTTATGTGTGTTGGTGTACGGTTGAGGCTGTTGTTGAGATTTGGGTTCGTGGTTGCACCACGATGTACGCAGGCAATCGAAGCGTTTCTTCGACGTTCATGCATACCACAACCACATGAATATGTCTTGAGATCCATCTTGAAGCCCTACAGCCCTTGCAGAATCCTCGTATGAATTCACCAGAGATTGGCCCCCTACACCCTAAATCCCGCGCCCCAAAGTCCAAACTGAAAGCCCGATACATAGAAACCCTAAACCTTAAAATTGGAAATCCGAAGCCCCCAGCAGCTCCTAACAAGGACGGCTCTGTTGTGACATGGGGCGACCCAGAACGTGGAGCCGACTCAAGCTCGGTGAGAGCAAAACTTCGGGGTGCGCCCCGGCCTTTAAAAGTTAAAGCTTGCTACGTAGGGTTTACCTTAACCCCAAAGAACTTACCTGTTTAAGGACTTATATAAAGATACTATAGTAAGGAGCTTTAAAAAGGTAGGTCATTTGGGGTCCAGGTAGGGTTTAGGGGCCGTCCAAAAGGATCTCCACTGCCCCCGGTTCAGGGCCTTACCTCTCGGTGTGGGATTTCGGCTTACGCAAGGAGACACCATGCTCGTTTTATTTCTATTTCTACTCCTCAGTTCCCAAAACCCCTATACTCTAGTCCTGAGAGCTTAGGGTTGGGATGGATGGAGTCATTGAGTATGTATGATAATTACAGTGCGGAGGGTAATGGGGCTTATTGAGATTTTGGGGCTTTCCAGAAGGGACTCGGGTGTTTGGCTCGGCTTCTGAATCGCATATGCATGGCTCCGGGCTGTTACAAGCTTTCATTTTGTAACGGCGATCATAAGTTTTTGTTGTCCCAGGGACGTAAACACCCCAAAACCGAAAGCCCCAAACGTCTCAAGCCCTAATATAGGGGCCTACATAAGCAAATACCAATACGATTAGGGGGTCCTTTGTTATTTTGATAGTATAATATATCGCCAAATTCTATTCTAATTATTAAGGCCCCTGTTTTAAACGCTCTGGGGTTTCTTGAGTGCTCGTCTAAGGTCCAGCAAATCCGAGCAACTTTGGGCGCTTTCGCAGCGCTCCGTTCCGACGGGCCCGGGCTCATCAAACGTCGTAGTCGGGCATGGGGCTTGGCTTTAGGGAATAGGCTGGGCATAGTTCAGGGCTTACAGTTATGGGGGTTCAGCTTAGAATCGTGTTAGAGTCACCCTAAACCCCCAAACCCTAAACCCGGGCTCTTTAATGGACCTTCTGGTCTTCCTGAAAAACTGGAAAATCTGAACTACTGAACCCTACAATGCTGAACAAGCTTAAATCCCAAATTGATCCAGGAAAACCTATCCTTTGAAGGGCGCTCCAAACGGAAGTCGGAAACCCCCGACAAGGAAGGTGATTTACGTTTCAGATTACACTCCCTAAATGCAACCTCGGCCCCTGCAAAAGGTCGGTAGTGACCTGGGGCCGCGCTGAGACTGGGTTCTTGTTAAGAAGTTTACAGTTTAGTTCAAGTTGCTATACTAAGAAGCCATATTTGTTTTACCATGGGTCCCTATTATGGTAGCTTCAATTACATCCCTTAACAAGAACCCAGGAGAGTGGAGGAGACAGCTCTGCTGTACAGTCCAAGCTGTCGGAGGCCCGTCATTTCGAAGGGCTTCCCTAAGGGCCTAAGGGTGTAGGGTTTGGGTTTAGGGTTTAGGGTTTAAGGTTTAGGGTTTAGGGTTGGTTTCTTCTGCCGGAGGTTGCTAGGGTTTAGGGTGTCAGGCTCCCTCAGGGCTGCATAGGGGTTGCGGATGGGCTCTGCAAGGTTTCCACAAGCAAGTTCCCAAATGTGTGCCTTAAGTAGGACTTAACATATGAGGGTTCTTGAAGTTGTGTGTTGGTTCTTCCAGGGCCAGATAGTCATAGCATGTTGCTTTGCTCGAAGGCTTGGGGACTTTCTTTCATGTGATGGGGCTACAAGCAAGAAGTCCGATCTCCACGAACTGCTGGTCCGGTCCCGGCCCGAGTTTGCCATTGCAGAAAGTTTTCGTGCAACAACTGCTCCTTAAACACAAACCCTAACCCTAGGGTTTGTGTGGAGGATCAGAGCTGCTAGTGCAACATACGGGGGTATATGTACATAATCAAGCCTGTCTCTTGGTTACGATTTGCCGAAACTTCATCCACGACGCAATCTGATTCGAAAAGCCGTGCCCTACCATCAGATGCTTGAACCCTATTGCTAGTACCCTAAACTCGAAACCTTCACCATGCGGTAGGCAAGTTAGGGTTCTTTTGGCTCTAGGACTACAACAACACACTAAGAAAGCTTCGACATCTGCTAAATGTCCCCGCCCCGGCCCGCCCCCATGCTATGATTGTGATGCCAAAGCCCAATAAACAAGCACCAGCACCCGAAGCACAAAGCCATCTAAACCCCAAGACTGGGGAAGCTTGAAGCCAACACGACCCCATCAACCCTAGTACACCTAAACCCCTAAATCGGCATAAACCCTACAAGGCCAACAAGCAAACACCTAATCCCCAAACCCCCTCAACACTGGAAACAAAGCAAACTCAACATGCAGAGCATCAGAACTCCCCTACAGCACCTGGAACCCCATAACCCTCAGTCATAATGCTGGACCCCAAAAAGGGAGGCTCACAGGGCCCAGGTCCGCTGTAAACTCGAAGCCCTCAGCCCAAGCCCCACACCCCAACCTGAAAACTGAAACTCTAAACCTACCGGGACCCCCAAAGAACCTACCTTTTCAAGGACCTATATAAAGACATCATTATAAGGAGCCCTAGAAAGGAAGGTTTTATAGGGCGAAGGTAGACCCTAAACCCCAAACCCTAAACCCCAAACCCTAAACCCTAAACCCTAAACCCTGAACCCTAAACCCTAGACCCCAAACCCTAAACCCTAAACCCTATAGACCCCTAGACATCGCTTGGAAGGTGGTTCATCTGCGGGGATCCAGTGGAGCCTTCGCCGCCTTGAGGTCGGATGGCATCCTGGCACAGTTCAGGGTTTAGAGTGGTTTAGGGTTTAGGGTTTTAGGGTTTTTAGGGTTTTAGGTTTTAGGGTTTGGGGTTTTAGGGTTTTAAGGCTTTAGGATTTAGGCTGGTTCAGGGCTTAGAGTGGTTTAGGGTTTAGGCTTAGTGTTTGGGGCTCATGATCAGTGGGGCTTTGGGCTTGTGGATAAGAGTTTAGGGTTCAGGGTGTTGGGCTTGATTATCATTTAATTCAGGGTTTATAAGATCTTGGGATTGCCTGTCGTTCCAGAGTGGGGTTGTTTATCGTTTCAGAGTATAGGGTTTGAGGTAGTATGGTACCATGGGCATCTAACGACACCACTCTTTATAGGCTTCCTTGGAGGCCTTTTTTGGAAGGTGTCTATCCGAGTTACTTTCTGGGATACTACAAGAGTTAGTGCTGAAGCTTGATAGTTCGCCACTTCATACTAATCCTTGATAGGGCTCCTATGGGTAGGTCTCTCAATTGGGGCCCCTTTTTAAGTCCCCACAATAGTACGGCACCCGTATCAAAAGGACCCCAAAGGGGACCCTAAAAAAGAGAACCATCCCTATATAAACCCCAAGAATATGTGGTGCAATCCAGTGGAGGGCTCTAACCTGCGCCTCGGACCCAAATGCCTTAGAAGAAAGAGAACCGTAGCCTAATTGCACCTTCCTATGATAACTTAGCGTTTAGGTTTAGAGTGTAGGAATGATAACCTGTTCGTGACCCTTGTAGTACCCTCGTCATGATGACCTTGCCTATAGTCTCCATTGTAGTTCCTTTTGGGGGGTTCATTACCTTATAGGATCCTAGCTATCAAATAGGTTAAACCGAAAAAATGGAACTGCAATGGAGACTAAAGGGATAGCAGTCTTACAGAAAACTTCGAGGCTCGGTTGTTACCTGGGGGCTGGATTTCTTCGGCGGCGACAGCAGCAGATCCTTGGTTTCGGCAGCGGCGGAAGTTTTTGTTTCTTCAGGAGCTGCAGGGGGAGGTTTCCAAAGGTCCACCAGGCTTAGTAGGCTTGGTAGGGTTTAGGGTTTAGGATGCAGATACCTGCAGCATAGCCTTCAGATTAACTAGTCACAGGAAGCCTATTGTTCAGACATTCTAACCATGAAAGGCCCCACATAGCCATGATGGATGCCCCGAGCCGTTATCATGTTTCCTGGTAATCCCTGTGGATTGGGGCTTTAAGGGTTTAGGGCCAGGGCTCATCGGGGTTCACAGCTCCCGGGTCTAGGAGGAGTTTGCAGGTGTGTAGTACTCTGCCTTAGGGGTGCTTTGCGGTTCCCTTTTCCGGTTTAGGGAACAAGCCTTAATATGGGGACCACTACCAAAATGCGAGCATTTATTCAGGGATGGTACGGAGATAGAACGTCGCCGGGTGCCTCCTAAGATATTGGACGAATGCGTACACGAAGGTCAAAATGTTTGCGGCCACGCAGGCGGTTTTGGTGGCTACCTACGTTCTACATAGCTGTGCAAGGGACTTAGAAAGTAGAGTTACGTACTTAAGTTCAGTGGGGCTGCGAGCACATCGCTGAAGCTACTTTAACTACTCGCACAGTATAACCCTACTAAGTATTTCCCCTTTTCCCTCATAAGCTAAAATGTTAGTTGTTTCGTTGGGTAACTTGGCTAAGTATTTTATACTACGTACAGGATGCTCACCATAACACTTGTTCCGGCAGGCAAAGGAACAGCTCCACCAAGACATTCCCCAACCCCTGAGCCCTTTAAAATCCTTACACCCTAGGCCCTGAACCCGGAACCCTCGATTAACCCTTGCACCGAAGCATTAAACAAGGTGTCCAAAGCCAGCTAAAGGATGCGCAGCAGATCCAGGACAGCCCTGATTGCCTAAGGGTCCCTTAAGGGTCCTTTAAGGGTCCTATGGGGTTTTGTATTCATAATATAAGGTTCCCTGTAAGGGTCCATGTGCCCAAGTAGCATATGCTTTGGCCTTAAAGTAGTCCTTATTTAAGGACTTTAGGACCAACGTTTATACTTTTTGGGTACATGAACCCTTAGGGTTAGGGGTTTAAGGGGACTTCGTAAACAGGGGTTTGGTGTTTCGAGTATAGGGGTAGCAGTAATGAATCCGGGAGGTGTGCACATGTAACTATAGTTGCAAGCCCTAAACCCTAAACCCTAAACCCTAAGCCGTATAACCCTAAACCCTAAACCCTAAACCGTATAACCCTAAACCCTAAACCCTAAACCGTATAACCCTAAACCCTAAACCTCCCCCCTGCTTATTCAGGCACCTGATTACTGTAAGTGCCTTAAGTTGTCGTTCCCTAAAGCTCGAACCCTAACCCCTGAACCCTAAACCCTAAACCCTGAACCCTAAGCCCTGAACTCTAAACCCTAAGCCCTGAACCCTGACTCCTTTTTCCCTGTAAGTGCCTTAAGTTGTCGTTCCCTAAAGCTCGAACCCTAACCCCTGAACTCTAAACCCTAAACCCTGAACCCTAACCCCTGAACTCCAAACCCTAAACCCTGAACCCTGAGTCCTTTTTCCGCCATGACGGTTCGATAGGCTCCAGCCTCCAGTTCGGAGGGCTGGCTCCCAGCTGAGGTTTTCGGTGTTTGCAGGGCTGTGGTGTGCTTTAGGGTTCAGGGTTTAGTTACTGTGGGAGTAAGGGGGTTAGGGTGTAGGGTTTAGGGTTTAGGGCTTAGTTAGCGTGGGAGTTAGGGGGTTATAAGGGTGTAGGGGGTTAGGGTTTAGGGCTTAGTTAGCGTGGGAGTTAGGGGGTTATAAGGGTGTAGGGGGTTAGGGTTTAGGGTTTAGGGCTTAGTTAGCGTGGGAGTTAGGGGGTTATAAGGGTGTAGGGGGTTAGGGTTTAGGGCTTAGTTAG
>CAJNJA010014856.1:0-12014 GCA_905231915.1 Symbiodinium necroappetens | reverse complement strand
CCCTAAGACCCCAAATAGCCCAAAGTAGGTACTATTTGTAGAATTTAGACCCCAAGGTGGGTACTCTTTGTATACTTGGAGTCTGAGGATTTGGGTGTATAGGGTGGTGTGAGGTTTGGTTGGGCGTGTTATTTTTTCTTCAAAGAGCTTCAGGTAGACGGTCTTGTTGCGGTTCAGGGTTTAGGGTTTAGGGATTGCCGTTCCAGGTTTTAGGCTTAGAGGCTTGGGGTTGAGGGTACACAATCTAGCAATCTAGGACATTTTCAGGTGGGCAGCTACCGTTATAGGAGCCTTATAGACGGTCTATACACCTGATAGAAGCCTTCTAGAAGCCCTATATACCCTAAACTCCTTACTTGTAGTTTCCTTTACCCTAAGCCCTAAACCCTGAACCCCCTAAACCCCAAGCCCTAAACCCTTGTCACAATCGTTTCGGGGAAGAGGTCTTGGCCCGACCCTAAAGCCCTGAACCCCTAAACCCTACCAGCACCACCCTTGACAGAGCCCTGAAGGTCCTTAACAGTGGATGGGTATTTCGGGTGTCATAGAGGGTAGTTGGGGGGGTGGGTGCTGGTACACCCTTGACCTGTAGGCTCAAGGAACCTCTTAACGACTAAACCCTAACCCTAAACTTTGGCCCTAAACCCTAAACCCTAAACTGTAGGAGGGTTCAGGTAGTGTCAACTCTGGTTCCTGCAGGTCCGTCCAAGACCTTCCAGAAAGGGTCCTAGGTACTGTTATGGGGATACCTTCCCAAAGCATCATAGTAATTCCTAATGTAGAAACCCTACATGCTACTACACGGGACACTTTCGACCCCCTTGGGCTTACACCAAGGATATAGAGGTAATGTGGTGTACGGCTTCGGGGCAACACAGATGCTTCCTCATGACTATGACAGAAAACCCTAAAACCCTAAACCCTAAAAGCCTTAAAACACCCTGAAAACCCTAAAGAAACTCTTAAAAATACTAGAAAGCAGTAAAAAAAAACAAAAACCAAAAAAAACACCTAAAACATCCCAAAAAGCCCATGAGGAGTTCCAGTTTAGGGTTGGGGCTTCTTCGAAGCCGGGAGCCGGAGAAGAGAGGTATTTTTGGGCCTCGGAAGGTTTGAGTGATTTAGGGTTTTAGGGTTTTTAGGGTTTTTGGGGCTTTAGGGTTTTCGGGTTTTTTGGGTTTTAGGGGTTTTCGGGTTTTTGGGGCTTTAGGGTTTTAGGGTTTTAGGGTTTTGGGGCTTTAGGGTTTTAGGGTTTAGGCTTTGGGGCTTAAGGGTTTTAGGGTGTTAGGGTTTTTGGGTTTTAGGGTTTAGGGTTTTAAAGTTTTAGGGTTTTAGGCTTTGGGTTTTAGGGCTTTAGGGCTTTAAAGTTTTAGGGTTTTAGGGTTTTTAGGGCTTAAGGGCTTAAGGGTTTAAGGGCTTTAGGGTTTTTAGGGTTCAGGGTTTAGGGTTTTAGTGGTTTTTGGGTTTTAGGGTTTTTAGGGTTTTAGGGCTTTAGGGTTTTAGGGTTTGCAGGGTTTAGGGTTGTTTAGGGTTTAGAAAGCTTAGTGCAAAGCCCGAAAGCGACCATCATCAGCTGGAAACTCGGCAGTCTGCAGCAACGGGGTGGGAACCAGTTCTGTCCAGCAGTCCTGGAACCTTGCGTACAGGGCTCAAGGTTCAGGATTTGGGGTCCAGGGTTTAGGGTTTAGGGTTTAGGGAGGTTTGGGGGGCTCAAGGTTCAGGATTTGGGGGTTAAGGGTTCAGGGTCCTCTTAGCAAAGGCTACCTGCCATGATATTTTTGAAGAATGTTAGCTTGTACCTTATATTCACGTGTGGTGTCCGATAAATGCTGACAATTAAAGCGGAAGCAAAGCCACATCCAGACCGCTAAAGGCCCCCCCCCAAACCCCTAAACCCTAAACCCCTGCAACCCCTATAGAAAACCCTAAACCCTAAACCCTAAACCCTAAACCCCTAAACCCCAAACCCCCCTAAACCGCTGAACCGCCAAACGCTAAACAAAGCAACACAAAGCCCGCAGACACCGAATCCTCGGACCGATGGCGAAGACATTGCTCCCCCGGCCAGGGTTGGCACGTGAGGAATGTTCTAGATACTTAGAGGTCCTTTAAAGGGTTACCATAAGGGACCCTAAACCCTTATAAACCCTAAACATGAGGAATCTACAAAATAATCATTTCAGGGTTACCATAAGGGATCTATAAGGGGCTTTGGGGGTTCCTGTAAGGGATCCATCAGGGGGGTAAGCTAGGTCAGGGTTTGGGGTTGGGTTTAGGGATAAAGTCTCATGGATCTTAGTAACCAGAACGGCTTCTTGAATGGTTCCTTTAACTTCAGGGATCTATTTTAAGAGGGAGTTTAGGACTACTTGAATGTTCATGGAAGTTAGTAACTAGGATGTAAAATAGGGTGACAGCATCAGCACCAGCACCAGGCACCACCCGCCAGCACCAGCATCAGCACCAGCAAGCAAGCATGGCAGAAGGCGGCCGAAGGCGGTATGATGGAGAGTGGCCCACCAATGCGGAGGAAAACCAGCGCCGGCGCGCAACTCCAAGCGCAGCAGCGCAGGCGGAAGCTCGCCAAGCCAAGCTCATCAGACTGCAAATAGCCCAAAGTAGGACTTTAGACCAGAAAGTGGGTAATATTTGTATGCTTGGAGTCTTAGGGCCCTAAACCCTAAACCGAAAGCTCAAGGAGGCTGGGTCGACCTTCGCCTTGGGCTTGCAGCGTGCTGGGTCTGCCTGCATTTGAGGAGACCCAAGGAGCCGAGCACGAGGAGGTGGAGGGAGACAGAGAGACCAGGGGACATACCCTAAGGGGATTAGGGGTTTTGGGTTTAGGGTTTGGGAGTCCTTTAGGTATAGGGGTGTAGGGATTTAGGGATTACCCTAAGGGTCCATGTGCCCAAATAGACCTACTTTGGCCTTAAAGTAGTCCCTGTTTGGGTACTTTGGGGCCAAGATATATACTATTTGGGTACATGGACCGTCAGGGATAGGGACACATGCCATTCGGACACACTTATGCCAGGCACAAGCGCCATTGCTCGTAACCCTAGTATTGATTTGCAGATATACCTGCTTCTAGGTTCATAAATTTACAGACACTATATAGCTATGTAAGTACTTATAATCCTAACCAATGTACTTATGTCATATCATTATCTCCTTACTAAGTCCGAAACCCTAAACCCTAAACTGCTCCTCCCGGTACGGGAGGCTCGTTTTCAGGTTTTGAGGATCCTCAGGTCGTGTTTTCCCACAGGCTCCATATATGGTTCCTTTTTGTGGCTTATATTTAGGACCTTATAAGTCCCTAAACCCCGAAACCCTAAACCCCTAAACCCTTAAGCCCCTAAACCCTAAACCCCTAAAGCCCTAAAGCCCTAAACCCTAAAAGCCTGTAAGGTAACCCCAAACAGGAGCTACTTTGGAGCCTAGGGGTTCGGCAGAGTGTCGTTGACGCTCTTCGCGTCTTTTTGTCCCATTCAGCGTTTAGACTTCAGCGTTTGGGTGTTCAGGGCTTGGGTTGAGTGGTACTTTAAACTACCGAAACCTACTTTTTTGTAGGGTCCCTATAAATTCCATATTAGAATTTGTAATAAGAACCTTCAAAACAAGTAGGGTTTGGTAGTTCAAGGTAGGTTGATATGGGAGCTTCCGAAAATAGGGGACCCTAATATAGTACCCTAAATCGTAGGATCCTTATTATCAGGAACCCCAAAATAAGGCACCCTAATTTTCGGAAAGTCCCTTTTGGAACCCGGGTCTGGGGATCCTTTTTCAGGGTAACGTCCATTGATCCTAGGTAGTAGTAGGGAGACCCCTGAAAGGGGACCCTTCTGAACCCTGCTTATGGCTCCCTTAAAAGGGACCTTATTGAGAGGGATCGATCTTCCCAAGGGTCCGCCTAACCGGTAACCTTAACTCCTGTTTGAAAGGTCATCCCGGATTCCTTAAGAGACCTCCGCGGTTTTAGAAGAACCTTATAAGCCCTAAGCCCATGAGGGGTCTCTGGAGTCCTGGCACATGAATCCGCTAATTAAGCCCGGAAGCCCTAAACCGTAAACAGTGAAAAGCCAAGCCCGAAAGGGTCCTAAGTTAGGGTTTCGATTTAGGGGTTTGGGTTTTAGGGTTTAGGGTTTAGGATTTAGGATCCGATAAGGTAATCCCAAAAAGGAACTACAATGGAGCCTATGGGTATCGGAGTACGATGGGTGCTTCGCCACGAAAGCTGAATTTGGACTCGAGGGGCCAAACACCGCCCAAAGCCCTGCAGCCCTCAAGCCGAGAAGCCCTAAACCCACAACCCTCAAGCAAACAGTGTACCCATAGCCTCCATTGAAGTTCCCTTGTAATTCCTGTTTTCATAGGCTCCATTGAAGTTCCCTTGTAGTTCTTTTTTCGGGATAACGAAGCCCTCCCTCAAGCAAACAGTGTACGCATAGGCTCCATTGTTATTTCCTTTTGGGCTAGCCTAAACCCAAAAGACCCTAAACCTTCTAGGAATACGCATTGAAGTTCCCTTGTAGTTCGCTTTTTGGGATAACCTAAACCCTAAAAACCTTCTGGGATCCCAAACCTTCACCACAAAAAAAGGAACTGCGATGGAGCCTATCCCGAAGACTCCAAATAGCCCAAAGTAGGTACTATTTTATAGATTTTAGACCCCAAAGCGTGGTACTATCTGTATACTTGGAGTCTTAGGGTATAGGTATCCATGGAGCATGTTTTGGGAGTTGGAGATCTTTTTCCGGCAGAACTCCTAGGGTTTTTTTAGGGTTTTAGTCGTTTAGGGCTTAGGGGCTTAAGGGTTAAGGGGTTTAGGGTTTCGGGGTTTGGGGGTTTCGGGGTTTAGGGGTTCAGGGTTTATATAAGGTTTGTCCCAAACTTGACAGTTTTGAAAGAGCCAAAATCCCGACTCAACGAACCGAAGCCAGGTTTACGAGTGCTGCGAGGCCTCCTGCTATTGCGCTCTTCGACAGGTGCCTTCCATGGGGACTACTACGCCCGTTTATAGTCTAATAAGGGTTTTAAAACTGCGAGTTTTTTGCGGTTGCGCCCGTAAGGTTCCGATGAGGGTAGTTACGGGCTTCGTGAGGGGTTCCGGTGCGGCATCTTTCATACAAATTCGTGAGAAAGTGAATGGCTTCCCTGTTAAACCCTAAACCCTAAACCCTAAACCCGAACCCTAACGGGACGGGGGGGGAAACTGAGGAATCTAGAGGGTCAGGGAGTTCAAGGGGTCTGTGGCCTTAGCAGTCTTCTCTGGGTTGTTGTCAAGGGAATTTATTTTAAGTTACCATAATAGGGATCTATAGCAAACAATATATGGTTTCTTTAATATGGTAACTTAAACTAAACCAACCTAAAAAGACCCAGTTTTGGCAAGGTCAATGTAGAGGCTCATGGAGTCCAAGGTTCCTTAGTTGACATGGTCTTGGTGTGGGTGGGATCTCAGCTCACGACACAAACCCTCAACTGGCGCTTTAAAGACATAGACCCGCAAGCAACCTGCAACATGTCCTGAACCCTGCACTTCGAAGCCCTCATAAACGCCTAGGTCCAACAAAATCCCTGCGTCGATCGTCATGAGTAACAGACCTTGGGAAATGCTACGCCCCGTACTCTAACCAAGAGGTCCATCTATACTACTACTGTTGATGATATGAATCCTGCATTACCTTAAGGACCGTAAACTATGGGAATTGTGGTGTATTCCTTCTTTATGAGTAATGCAGGATTTATATCATCAACCGTATTATGGAATCAGGTCCCTAAAACCATGTCAAGGCTGGTCGTTTGGGGCCCAAGTCCACAATGCAGTTTATATGGACCCTCTGGCTAACTACACTGCAGGAGCCCTAAACCCTAAGCCCTAAACCCTAAAACCCTAAACCCTAAGCCCTGTAAACGCTACGCCCCTAAAATCCTAAACCCTAAACCCGAGGGGCAATTAAGTTGTAGACGCCTTACATAAACCCCAAAATCCAGTGCAACTGTCTCTCTTCATGGGGGTTGGTGTTTTGTAACACAGGTTTAGGGGTTTAGGGGTTGGGGCTTTAGGGGTTTTAGGGGTTTAGGGGTTTAGGGGTTTAGGGTTCAGGGGTTTAGGATTTAGCGTTTAGGGAATTTAGGGTTTAGGGTTTAGGAAGGTGTCCATCGTATTTCCTTTTTTGGGGTTGCTTTCCTTCTAGGACCCATAGATATAAAATTGGCTAACCCAAAACGGGAACTACAATGGAGACTATAGATATAGCTAGACCAGCAAATCCCAAAACCTGTATGGTTAGAGTCCAGGAGCCCCAAAAGCACCCACGCATAAGCTTTTGGGGGGTTGGGATACTGTATCCTACCTTACTGCTTTGCTCAAACAGGGGATTATGGGATATCCCAACCTACTGGTTCTTGTTTAAGTGCCTCTTTGGGTTTAGGGTTTAGGGTAAACCTATACACCTAAAGTCCCGAAACCCTAAGCCCTGAACCCTGCAAGCACCAATTCCTGCACTCCCAAAGTCCCAAAACCTCAGACTCCAAGTATACAAATAGTACCCACTTTGGGGTGTAAAGTCTGTAAATAGTACCTATACTCGGAAACCCTAAACCCTAAACCCTAAACCCCTAAACCATAAACCCTGGAAAGCCCTGAAAGGACGACAAGAACGGGGCGCCACAGCCGCTGGCCTCGACGAAGCTTCGCCACAAGCTCCTGCAGAGGCCTCGTCCTACTTTCGGCTCCTTTAAGGGCTCTTTTAAGGGCTCTGATAATGTCTACTAGAAGGGTTCTATAGGGTTTAGGGCAGTTTAGGGTTTAAGGGTCCATGTATCCAAACAGGTATACTTTGGCCTTAAAGAAAACCCCTTAATTAAGGAAAATACCTTAGTTTGTAATCGGGACCCTAATTAGATTTAAGGTATATTTTTCCTTAATTAAGGGCTTTTGGAGTCTCTGGGTTTTTTGGGTGTTATGGGGTTTAGGGGTTTAGGGTTTGTGGGTTTAGGGGTCAGGGCTTTAGGGGTTTAGGGTTAGGGGGGGCTAGGATTGAGGGTTTAAGGTTTTAGGGTGTAGGGTTTAAGGTTAAGGATTGTTCTGTGAGTTTTACCCTAGAATCTAACTGTGCTTGCACTTCGCCCCCTAATCCTCTCCTGTCACTATGGCCCACGTCATGGCTGCAGCTGTGCATTTCGGAATGCGTCGCGGCCCAATTTCAGAATATGAAGACGGAGAACCGCCGCAACGGTGTTACTTCCAAATGGGTAGTTCTCTAAATTAGGGTCCCCCAATATAGTACGGCACCCTTATAAACAGGACCCTATAAAAGGGACTTTAATTTGTAGAACTACCCATAGAGAAACCCTTATAGTACTCTCAAAGAAACCTTATAGTATAGATCCCTTTAAGGAACCCGAAAAAGGGACCCTAATTTAGCGAACTACCCAAATGGAAGGTCAAGGACGGTGAGTCTCGGCGCTCCTGTAGGGGCCATGGACCTGATGTTCGCATCTGCAGTTTTTGTGGTTTAGGGCTTTTAGGGTTGAGGGTTTAGGGTTTAGGGTTTTTAGGGTTTAGGGTTTGGGGTTTGGGGTTTTAGGGTTTTAGGATTTTAGGGTTTAGGGTTGAGCAGCCAGCATGGTTTTGGGAAGGCTCCATGCATGGCATCAGCATCGCCCTGGCAAGGTTCACACGGTTGATGAGGTAGATCCTGCATTACCCATAATATTAGGGTTTAGGGCTTAAGGTTTAGGGTTTAGGGTTTAAGGCTTAGGGTTTAGGGTTTAGGATGATATAAATCCTGCATTACCCATAGTAATGAATATACCATAATTCCCCTAGTTTAGGGTCCCTAAGGTCATGCAGAATTTATATCATCAACAGTAGCTCATGATGTAAATCCTGCATTACCCATAGTACGGAAACCCTAAACCCTAAACCCTATACCTTCCGAGTTTGAATATCCCGGCCCGGCACCCGGCCTCTCCACGGCTGCTTTCCCCCAACCCTGAATCCCAGATATTGCGACTCGGGTGATGATATAAATCCTGCATGACCTTAAGGACTCTAATCGACTAAGGGAATTATGGTATATTC
Organism: Symbiodinium necroappetens; assembly: GCA_905231915.1. NCBI lineage: Eukaryota > Dinophyceae > Suessiales > Symbiodiniaceae > Symbiodinium > Symbiodinium necroappetens. The sequence goes on along the minus strand of CAJNJA010014856.1, from coordinate 3,922 downwards.
CCGATTATGGGTAATGCAGGATTTCCTAGAGGCTCCATATACACTTCTATTATGGAATTAGGCCCCCCAAAACCATAACAAGGATGGCCTTTTGGGGCCCAATTCCATAATGGCACTCGATATGGAGCCTCTGGGTTTATACCATCAACCGAAGGACCGTCATCACTGCGCCATGTTCAAGCACCATGGTCAGCCAGAAGCCCAAACCTAAACCCCCAAAGCCCGAAACCCAGTACCCCAAGCCTAAATCCTAAACTCTAGAACTCTAAACAGCCCAACCAGCACCCCCCCAACTACCCTCTATTCTGCCCTAAATACCCACTATTGAGGGCCATAAGGGCTCTATGAAAGGGTACTTGGGGGTGGAAAACCCAGTACTTTAACATTAAAGCCCTAAACCTAAACCCTAAACCCTAAACCAACCCCTCTAAACCTAAGCCTTCACCCTCAGCCAGGCTGGGCGTTCAACTCGTGCAGATCAACGTTTGGGAGTGGAATCGGCTGAGTGAGGCCTGGCAGGGGTGTAGAAGTTTCCTATACCCCACCCTAAGGCTCCTGGACCCTTGCAGTGAGATCCCAGAAACCTAGCCCCCAAAGCCGAAACCGTCCCCCAGAAAGCCCAAGACCCTCTTAGGAGCCTTAGGGTAAGGGCCCAAGAACCGAATAGTCAGAACTACTATCCGTAACCCAAGTCCATGAGTATTAGGTCCTTTGGACCCTTAGGGATATACCCGGACCTTCCCCATATCCCTCAAATATAAGGAGTATAGCTTAGATTATTCTCGGATCCCAAAATTGATTTAAGGTCTACTCCTCAACTAGGGGATTTTGGAAGCTCGCCGGGTACAGGGTGGCAAAGTGTTTTTTGTTTACCAGCTTGCCCAGTAGCACCCAAATGCTATAGACCTACACTGACCTACAGATACCCCCGTTTAGTTTGGGGTACTGTACAGCCATAAGGGTTGGCTATCGGGGACGGAATTTGCCTTCTAGGGTTCGAGGTGTTCAGGCTCAGGCTTGAGGGCTGCAGTACTTTCGCATCTTAGTGGTAGATGCGCATGGACGCAGGAGCAGCCTATACATGAGTTCGGCACCGCTGAGGACCCAAAAATGAGCCTTGTAATCTCCATGTTGGGTCAAAAGTTTCCGAAAGTGCTCTCTGTCATGTCTAACACCTACCCGACAGCTCCTGGACCACCCTTACCCTAAACCCTGAACGACCTACCCTTAGTAGCTGCATGAGTACACTTTACACTGTTTGGAATAATACGACTCCTTATGAAACTGAAAGTGTACACTTTTTGGCTTATGCACTCAGCAAAGAAGCCCCTGTAAACCCTAAACCCTAAGCCCAGACCACGAAACCCCTATTTTGGGGGCCTGAAGAATTCCTTATATTATGTTGGCTTCAGCCATGACCCTCTTGGGGGAGCCGTGGCGCCTGGGTCAACCCTAAATCTTCTGGCTCCAGGTTTAGGGGTTTAGGGTTTGGGGGTTTAGGGTTTACTTTAATCCCTAAGCCCCAACCTCCAAACCCTAATCCCTAAAGCCTAACCCTAAATCCTTAAACCCCAAAGCCTAAAACCCTAAACGCCAAAACCTTAAACCCTAAAGCCTAACCATAAGGCCCCCAAATAGTACGGCACCCCTAAAAGAGAAACCTACCCGAATTGCTTCTTCATTGTTCAGGCCGATTGTTGCGGAATCCTAAAGCTCCCGAAATGGCTCATTTTATGGGCTTTAGGGCTTTAGGGTTTTAGGGTTTGGGGTTTTAGGGTCCAGGGTGTTAGGTTTTTAGGGTTTTAGGGTTTTAGGGTTTTAGGGGTTTGGGAGGGTCTAGGGTTCAGGGGTTTAAAGTAGAGTTTGTTTGCAGTGCACCGCAGGCACAGCGCGTGAACTACATGGTGAAGATGCAGTCCCTCTGAGCGGCCCTTCGGATTCGTGTTGCTAAAGTTCATTGCTATGAACCCCAAACCTCAAGCCTTAAAGCCTGCATGTGGCTATAAAGGTCACCTGAAAACCAGAAACCCCTACACCTAAACCCTAAACCCTAAAACCATAAACCCTACACTCTAAACCCATAAACCTAAACCCTTGACTGACGCACATAAGGGTTTGTAGGCCTTTTCTTTCATTTACGAGGGTTCGGGTTTAGGGTTTGGGGTTTAGGGTTTAGGGTTGAGGGTTTAGGGTTTAGGGTTTAATTGGTGTATAGGGTTTAGGGTTCGGGTTTAGGGGTTGAGTCCAACCGTGTCAAGATCCACAGGTCTTACTGGAGGGTCCACATGGCATTGTTTCACCCGCATGCCTTGCAGACAAGCACAGCGAGTGGGAAGGGTATGCAAGCACCACATGACACAACCACAGTCCCTGTAAACCCTAAACACGTAACTGAACCCTCAGTCCCAAAGACTGAAACGCCCTAAACCCTAAAAGCCCTAAAGACCCCAAACCCTAAACCCCAAGCCCTAAACCGAAACCCAAAAAGACATGTGACACAGTACTCACCACTGATGTGCTCCCTAAACCTTAAACCCCCCGAAGCATCGTACTCAACTCTCAAAGCGCTGGGTCTTTGTCTTCAAGCGATGCGGGCTGGCGCTAAATCGGCGCTGGCCTTTCCGAAGTTCTCAGCCGTGATAAGAGGCTGTCAATCCTGGGTTTAGGGTTTATATATGTAGGGTTGAGGGTTTATGGGGTTTAGGGTTTATAAACCCTAAACCCTATTTTATAAACCATAAAGGATATGAGGCTGTCAGTCCCGAAAAGCTATCGGGTCAAAGCCCTCTACTACTAGAGGAACCTTATTAAGAAGCCTTGGTCTTACTAGGTTCTGGATATGAATCCTAATATACTGGGGTTAGAGGGCCAGGGTTTCTTAATCAGGTTCCTAGATTCTGAAAGGTCTTGGCTTGTCTTTTGTTTTTCTGGGCTTTAGGATCAGGATTCGGGGTGAATCTGGACAAAACTTGTTGGCTCTCGATTTCTTCTAGCGCCCTACTACCCAGAGGCTCCATGGTAGTTCCTTTAGGACTACCTGTTTGGATCCTAAATATAAACCACAATGGAGCCTATGGCCCTATATCCACAGACACACACTATACATGAACCTTGGCTGCTAAAAGCTGGAGGGCCAAATCGTCGCGTCGCGAAAGGGGGAATCTAGAGCTCTGACAGCCCAATCCCCCGAGAAGTCGACAGCGGCCAGAAACGTGGCCGCCAGCATGATTCTGAATGGGGCGGAATTGCTCGTGGACAAAATCCATGCATTATCGTCTGATTCAGCTACACACACTTCAACTCTCCTCGCATAGGGTGCCAGAGGCAGTGCAAGATTTCGTTCATGAGCCGAAGGTTAGCATATATGGGCGCCCCGAAATCAAGCGAGTACCCCCATGGCTCTTATGCCAATAACGCCGGCCTGAAACCGTACATCACCGTACATCCTTCCATACGGTCCTACGCCCGACACGCCAACCCCACCCCCTCGACAGTTCCCGTGCGCAGGACCTTCATCTCCCAACCAAATGTTTCCGATGCATCGCATCCAAGTCTCACGCGGGCGAGCGAGCGAAGAAAAACTGGCGCCGGTGGCCGTTCCGGCCCTCAGGGTCCATGTGCTCAACTGGGGCTTAGGGTTTAAACACTAAACCCTAAACCCTAACCCCTATAAACTCTAAGGGTTCATAAAGCAGCTTCTCTGGAGTTGAGAGGCCTCCTTTGCAGCACCCGGAATCTCCGGAGCCAGTCGAAGAGCCCTAATAGCCCCTGAATTGCGGAATTATATTGCCTTGTGAAGTTAGAGGGGCCTGAATGTTACCCTTGCCCTCAAAGGACTCATATTTAAAGGCTTTCGGGCCCAAAGACTATCTTCGCTAAGGCTTTTGGGCTATTTTGATCGGGGCTCGCCTCTAAGATCTGT
>CAJNJA010014855.1:0-12015 GCA_905231915.1 Symbiodinium necroappetens | reverse complement strand
TGACGGAGCGAGAAGCTCTCGAGGCTGCGCTCTGGGGGCCAGAGGTCGGGGGCATCGAGGTTTGGGACGTGAAGGCTTAGGGTGTAGGGGTGTAGGGGTTTGGGGGTTTAGGGTTTTTAGGGGTTTAGGAGTTTAGGGGTTGGGGTTTGGGGGTTTAGGGTTCAGTTCCTTGTTTTGTTCAACCAGCTACCAGGTAAACCCCCTGTACCTGCAAACCCTACTTAAACCCCTAAATCCCAAACCTGTAGGGTGTTGTTGTAATTGCTCAGCGTGCCGGATTTAGGGTTGTTTTGGGTTGCGGATGTCGGGCTTCGGTTCTCTTTTGAGGTTCCTCTGTTGGTCCCCGAAGGGCTCGTTAATTATAAGGTTCTGAACGGCCTTCGGGGTTAAGGGTGGTTTGTGGTTCAGGGTTTAGGGCCAGTTTAGGGTTCTAAGAGAGTCCAGAGTACCTACATAGTGCGAAGTACGGTGTGTATCCTACGAATTGGAAGTTACAAGTCTGCTCAGGTATCACGCGCATGACACAGGTACTGAGCACATTTCGGGGTCTTTAAGGGTCCAGGGTCTATGCAGTCAAAAGAGTCTCCAAGCAGTATAGGGGTCTAAATCATTAGTAGCACGTTTCTTTAGCAACCTTATGAAAACCCTAAACTAACCGTAACCCTGCTGTAATCCCGAGCCCTTATAAGCCCTAAGCCCTAAACCCTAAACTAACCTTAACCCTGCGGTGATCCCGAGCCCTTATAAGCCATATAAATCCTAAACCCCTAAACCAAGCCCAAGCTTAACCCTGCGGTGATCCCGAGAGTGTGCCTAAGCGGTTCATTTGGTGCGAAGATGAGTTATAAACCCTAAACCCTAAAATTTAGTGCTAAGATGGCTTAGGCCACGTGGGCCCCCTCAGGGTTCGGGGTGGAAACTGGGCCCAGCCCGTTGAAGGCTCCTAACCTGGGTTTGGAAATTACCAATCTGATTTTTGGGAGCTCCTTAGTATGCTTATAACACAAATGGGCCCCAAAGAGATTTTGAGGTCTTATTTTAGGGGGCTCCTTATTACAAGTTTTGTCTTGTGGGCCCCAAAACCTTCTTCTAAATATTTTGAGGTAAGTGTTGACGCGGAAGGGCTCCGGGCTTCGATTGTGAAAGGCGTGTAGGGCCGCGTATAGGGGGCTTGGCCTGGCCTTTACAAGTAAGCGGCTTTTTAAAAGGACCCTAAACCCTATAAGCCCTAGTCCCCAAAAAAGAATTTACTAAGGAGCCTATGGGTACTCTATACTTTGTCAGGAAGCTTCACAGTTTCCTTTTGAAAGTTTGGGAAGTCTCAAGTTCTCAGCCCTGAAGTGCTGGAAGCATGGGAAGCCCTACCTGGGGATCCAAAAACCTACCGTTTTAAGGGTTATACCCTCTATTTAAGAGGTCATAACCTACTATTTTGTAGGTTTTGGGGTTACAGGTAGTTCTTAGGAAGCCCTAAAGTCCTAAACCCCTAGAGACAAGCGCTTTAAGACCTTTTGTGGGACCTTTCCACACATAGAGCAAGTAAAGCGCTCGGAAAATCAAGGCCGCTTGGTTAATTCCTCGCGCACGCCCTGCAGGACAGACCTCTCGTGTCGGACACCTTGGATGACGCTGGGTTTGCATTGGATTAAGGGTAAACCCTAAAAACCCTAAGCCCTACACAAGCCTGGATTGAAGAAGTCGGGGTTTCTAGACACGTTCCTGCATAAAGGCACGAAGCTTTTCAAGGTAAATTCGGCTTTGTGGCACACATGGATGGCCCTTAATTTAGGGCTCAGGGTTCAGGATCGTGATGCTATTCCTCAGGGCTTAAGGATTTAGGAGTTTAGGGTTTCAGGTTTTACGGGTTTAGGGGTTTAGCGTTTTAGGGTTTACCCATAGGCCCCCAAGTAGTTCCGTTTTGTGGATTCTATTTAGAATCCTATAAAGTATTCCCAAAGAGGAACTACTTAGGGGCCTATGGGTAGGGTTTAGGGTTTGGGTTGACGAGCCCAGCCTGAACGAAGGGCGTGGGCCTTGGACTTGGGGCTATCGACTCACCCCGAGGCCTAAACCTTTGCTCCAGAGATCCCAATACCCCTTAAATAAAGGAATGGACTTTATAAGTCATAAAATTAAGGCCCCGATAATTTACGGAATATTCCTTAAGTAAGGGGTATTGGGTTCTCTGGGACTGAACCTCACAGCACCCTTACTCCAGGAACACTGAAACCCTGAAGACCACAACAACACATGGGTAGTTCTCCAGATTATGGTCCCTTTTTGGGTCCCCACTATAGTAGCTTATAAAAAGGACCCTAAACGGGACCCTAATCTAGAGAACTACCCACATCATAATCTTACCATGGAACCTTGTAATGAAAGCCCAGAGACTCCAATATCCTAAGGAATATACCTTAAATCATAATAGGGACCCTAATGAGATTTAAGGTCTATTCCTGAATTAGGGGATATTGGAGTCTGTGGGAGCCTAAGGCCTAGAGCCTACAACCTATACTCCAGCCCCCTGAGCCCTTTTCCCCTGCACTCACCCGCGCCCAGACCTGGGTTCTTGTTAAGGGATTTACCCAGAGAGCCCAATACCCCTTAATTAAGGATGTTACCTTAAATAATAGGGGCCTTAATGTTATGATTTAAGGCATATTCCTTAAATTAAGGGGTATTGGGGTTCTCTGGGTAATTTAAGTTACTATACTAGGGATTAATAATGAGTAATATGGTTTCCTTATTATAGTAAGTTAAGTTAAATCCCTTTTAGCAGGAACCCACAACCCCTAAACCCCGAGAGCCCTAAAGGAATCCAAGAGACCAAAGGACCCGAAAGCCCATGCCGCAAGCCTGAACCCGGCACCCTCACACCTGAACCGAACCATGAGAGGGTTTAGGGTTTTAGTGTTTAGAGTTTAGGGCTTTAGGGTTTAGGGTAGAACCCTGCTTGAAACCTATAAACCCTCAACACTTTGTTGCACGCCCTTAGGAGCCCTTTCAGCAGCCACTTCTAAGCAACACTTTCCAGGAACCCTTTAAGGAATCCCATAAGGAGACCCTCAACCCTACAACTCTAACCTCCTCTAAGGAAACCCATAAGAAACTACCCTAAAGCCTAAACCCCTAAAGCACCTTTAAACCCCTAAACCCCTTTTAAGGAATCCCATAAGGAACTACCCTAAACCTCTAAACCCTAAGCGCCTAAACCCCTAAACCCCTTTAAGGAATCCCATAAAAACCCGATGCCCCTTTAAGTCATCCCATAAAGCCCCAAGCCCCTTTAAGGAATCCCATTAAACGCCTTAGCCCTTAAACACACCAAACCCTGAACCCTAAACCCTAAGAAACTACCCTAAACCCTTAAACACCTTTAAACGCCTAAACCCCTCCAAGGAGTCTTCCATAAATCCCTAAGCCCCTTTAAGGAATCCCATAAGAGCCTAAGGCCCTTTAAGAAATCCCATAAAACGCCTAAACCCCTCTAAGAAATCCCATAAAACACGCCTAAACTCCTCTAAGAAAATTTCATAAGGAACTACCCTAAACCTCTAAACCGTAAGCCCCTAAACCCCTAACCCCCCTCTAAGGGATATCATAAAACCTTGAGCCCCTTTTAAGGAATCCCTTAAACTCCCTAAACCCCTCTAAGAAAATTTCATAAGGAAGCGCTGGGATTCAGGCGACGTCCGAAGTGAGCTCCGAAGACTCGACCTTCGTCGGCTTCATCGAGGAGCTCCGCGGGTTTTTAACGTACCATAGGGTTTAGGGCTTTAGGGGGCTTAGGGTTTTAGGGGTTTAGGGTTTTGGGGGTTTAAGGTACCATAGGCTTTAGGGCTTTAGGGGGTTTAGGGGCTTTAGGGGTTTTAGGGGGTTAGGGTTTAAGGTACCATAGAGGGCTTTAGGGTTTAGGGGTTTTAGGGATTTAGGGTTCAAGGTGCCATAGAGGGTTTAGGGCTTTAGGGGGTTTAGGGGTTTAGGGGTTTCGGGTTTAGGGTTTAGGGGGTTTTCGGGTTTAGGGGTTTAGGGTTTAGGGGCTTAGGGGCTTAGGGTTTAGGGTTTAAGGTTTTAGGGTTTAGGGTTTATTTTTTGAGTAAGGCAGCATAGGGGCCCAACCAAATAGAGGTAGTATGCGTATATAAAGGTTGTATCAGTAGATTTAGTCAATTCCTTAGGCACAATTATCCCAGCCCCCCCCCCCCACCCTTCCAAAAAATGCAGCTTTCTGTAGGTTTCAGAAGTACATTTATTGGCTTGACATCGTGGTTGCTTATGAGGGTTTCATAGGGTGTTGGCTTTATTATCGGGTTTTGTGGATTCTTGCAAGGTGCTTAGCTTCTGGTGGGCTTTCGGCTTTAAGGAAGTTCAAGTTCGTGTAAGGGCTTCAGATAGGGGTCTAGAGTGTATGGGATGTGGAGACCAGTGCTGTTCGGCCCGGCTGGAGATGTGTTGTGATTTAGGTCTGGCGTGGAGGTGAAACTGAGGTGTAGTATCCAGACCCTCGTGGCTTGAACGCCACTAGACGTTTCCACCAGGAACTTGCAACACTTGATACAGGCCACCCGCAAAACCCTTAGCCCTAGCTAACCCCCAACGCGCTAAAACAACCCGAAGGCTGCCCTGACCTGAAGAGGAAACTCTGGAACGAGAGGGCTATGTGCCCGGTGGAGAGGCAAGCCGTGACTGAGGGCTCGATTTCACCTGAACCCTAAACCCTAAACCCTAAACCTTAAACCCTAAAACCTAAAACCTAAACCCTAAACCCTTAACCCTTAACTTACTTAACCCTATACTCCAAACCCAAAACCCTTAAAGCCCAAACCCAAAGCCCTTAACCCTTAAACCCTTAAAACCCAAAGCCTTACCTTGAGGCCACACACAAGGCCTCCATAGATCTTCAGAGCCGCGAAGCGTCTGTGGGGTCTGTTGGGAGTCCTTTTAGGCTTTGCTCAAAGTGTTCGGAGACTTGGGGTTTTGGCTGGGTTTAGGTTTTCGAGTTTAGGGGTTAGGGTTCAGGGTTGAGGGTTTAGGACGGTTTAGGGTTTAGGGCTTAGGTTTTAGGGTTTAGGTGTTTTGGGTTTGGGGTTTAGGGTTTAGGGCTGACTTGGGACATTTAGGGTTAGAGAGCACCGGGGCCCTAATCTCGGCGTGAAATAGTCGAAGATGTCCGGGAGTTCGGGGTGACGAAATATCAGGAGGAACAAGAGTCTTAGTGTTGTATGTAGTGCAAAGGGGTGAATGCTATACCTCCATAACCTCAGAAACAACAGTACAGGTAGTAGTTATACGATAGCAATAGCAACAGGGGATTCATCCTCTCTCACAGCTGGCACGTTCCACCAAAAACTGCTCTGATCCTCGAGCTCGTGCGACTTGCACGACCCCGACTACGGCTTGTTCCCTATAAAAACTTGAGAGGCCCCTAAATCCCACTGTTGATCATCTAAATCCTGCATTACCTTAAGGACCCTAAGCTATGGGTATTGTGGTATATTCCTTATTATGGGTAATGCAGGATTTATATCATCCACCGTAAGCCCTTTAGCCTTTAGCTGCAATGTAAGGGCCTAGATGGCTTAGCAGACGGAGGGTGTTGGGGGGATTTCTTCTGACATATTACTACCTTAACCTACCAAAACCTACTTTTTTGAAGGGTTCTTATAAATCCCATATTAGGGTTTAGCATAAGAACCTACAAAAAAGTAGGTTATGGTAGCTTCAGGTACTGATTCAGTCTCCGTCACCACCAAAGCCGCCGAAGTTCGGGCTGAATCTGTATCTAAACCCTAAACCCTAAACCCTAAACCCTAAACCCCTAAACCCCTAAACCCCGAAACACGACACAGTCGTTGTGAAACCATGGAGCCGATGGAACCCTTCGGGGTCCTCCGCGACAGCACCCTGCAATATCTATTGCAGGCGGTTTAGGGTTTAGGGTTTAGGGTTTAGGGGTTTAGGGTTTAGGGTTTAGGGTTTAGGGGCAGTCTTACGGGGTGTATCCCCCATTTTGTTCAGGCTCTGTGCTCAGCTGCCCCGGCGCGGCCCTCAACATCAATCATGGCGCCAACAACATGCCCTCCATTCTCGAGCTGCTCCACTGGCAGTTTTGGCAAATCCATGGGCTAGACCCTAAACCCTAAACCCTAAACCCGAGACCCTAGATTACACAAAACCCCCAAGGCAGCATCAGCTCAGAGCCCGAAGCCGATATAGGAAGTGCAGCAAAGCTTGAGGCCTTACCCTAAGGGTCCAAGTACCTAATGGGTTTGGGGGTTATAGGGTTTAGGAGTAATCATGTACTCTTCTGAATACTAGCCTACAAGACTACCACCCCCAAACCAAGTACATGATTATTAGGTCCTTTGGACCCTCAGGGTTAGATAGCGAAGAGTCGATCCTCTAGCGGTCAAGTCTTCGGGGTTGCAAGGTTTAGGGTTTAGGATTCAGGGGTTTAGGATCTAGGGTTCAGGGTTTAGGGTTTGGGCTTTGGGGTGTAGGGCTCAGGGTTTGGGGTTTGGGGTCCTTCGAGAGTCCAAAAGCCCCAAACCATCAGCTGAAGCATCCTTACAGTGAGCCTAAAGACGAACTTGGAAGCCTCAATTACCACAACTCCTTCCCCGAAACGGGTAGTCCTCTGAATCAGGGTCCCTTTTTCGGTCCCCCAACAGTAGGGCACCCTTCTAAACAGGACCGTAAAGAGCACCCACATGTAGAACACTACTCAAAAGACGTCAATTCCTCCGGCCTCAATAGCCTTGACTGGGTCTTTGTTGGCTACAGTTTTCCGTTTTGGATATTTATTACAAACCCTAAACCCTAAACTCCTACGCAGCGGAGTGAAAGGCGTCAGTGCACTTTAAAAAAAACCCTACATGCTAAACCCTAAAGTTCAATAAAGATTAAACATGATCATTTTGCATGTAGCCAACAGGAAACCAGTTGAGACGGGAAGCCCCATAGCTCGAAAGCCAGCACCGCCAGCTATCTAAACCCAGTACCCCAAAGTCTTCGGGTTCTGGGCTTAGGGGTTTAGGGTTTTAGGGTTTAGGGGTTTAGAGTTTAGGGTTTTGGGGGGTAGGGGTTTAGGGGTTTGGGGGTTTAGGGTTTAGGGTTCATGGTTCCCAAAATCATATACGGCCTAAAGCTTGGATAGGGCCTTGCAGCCTCAATCCCAAACCCACACGACCCTTAAACCCTAAGCCCTAAAATCCTTAAATCCCTAAAACCCTGAACCCAAAGGACCCTATAAACCCTAAGCCCCTAAGCCCCTAAATCCTAAATCCTACACAACTAAGCCCCTGAACCTTGAACCCTAAACCCCTAAGCCCTCAATAGACCTTGAACCCTAAACCTCTAAGCCCCTAAACCGCCAGTATCGGGTTCTCCTCCACGGCGGTCCCAAGTCAAACGGCGCACATTTCAATGCGCGGGAGGCCCGGGAGCTCGGAGGGATGACTCGGAGGTTCATGGGTAGTTATAAGTGGGTTTAGGGTTTAGGGTTATAAGAAGGGTAACTATAGTTATAAGATAAGTAGGGGGCTTGGAATTAGAACCCCACTTGTAACTACCCATGAACCACCAAGCATACTGGATCCTTGTTGGATACAACTTTACATTTTTGTTATAATCAACCCCTAATAAGGATTAAAAATGATCATTGTTTATATGGCCCCAACAGGGAACCAGTATAGGCTCCATTGTAGTTCCTTTTGTTGGTAACAATTTAGGATCCTATGCCCAAACCCATTAATGTAATCCCTTGTTCTAGTTCAGAAAAGGGCTCCTAATGAGAAGGGTTCTAGAGTCTTAGACGATGCCAGAAAGGATTCTCTAGGGTTTGGATGTGGGGTTGTTTACTTTCATAGAAGGGTCCTTTCCGTGTTCTATGAGATTCCTTGAAGGGGCTTATTGAGTCATTGAGGTTCCTATACCGTATGAAGAATTCAGCGGGCTTTCCTGGATCCCACGGCAATACCCCTGTGCCTTTTATGGGAGCCCTCCGTCAGAAGCTGTACAAGCGTTATACCAACAGGAGCGGGGTGTATTCCTAGTACTAATAAGGCAGACCGCTGATCAATAATCAATAAACCCCCTTTCTCTCCAAAGACCCTAGCATTAGGGTGCCGATGGTAACCGTTATCCTAAGCACCTACCCTAAACCCTAAACCCCTAAACCCCTAAGGTCAAAGGGGATGGGGTCAAGAATCAGCGGTCTCCTCTGGTGGGGAGCGCAGTTGAAAAGTACTGCACACTTCCCAGGAACAGGGAGGTGCCTGGGTTGAAGCGGACCACATGTGCCTAAGAAGATCTTGTTTGGGATTGGGCTTAGAGCCTTGGCCGAGCCAATACTTTCTCAACGGGCTTCACGGCTGGGCTGAGGGTTTATTGAGGGTGCAGGCTAGTTCAGGTGCATTTGTACGCTGTCCTCTTTCTGGGCACATAATTCTGCACACAGCATCAACAGCTTGCGTGCTTGCGCATGGAAGCAACTTGACCTCTGGTTCCAGGGGGTCTACCCATAGGCTCCTAAGTAGTTCCCTTTTGTGGGTTGTATTTAGAATCCTATAAGGTAACCCCAACAAGAAACTACTGAGGAGCCGATGGGTCTAGAGATGTTGAACGTTGAATCAGAACGGGAGTATACGGCTCTTCTCTTCGGCTGCAATCCTAGACATCGTTGTAGCCGTATGGGGTGTTCAGCAGGCAGCCGCCCTAAACCCTAAACCAGGCAGCTGTGTCAGAGTGTGCTTTCAAACATGCCGAGCCCCAAAGTCCCAGCTCTCTTTGGGGTTTAGGGTTTCCACAGTCTGCTCTGCCAGCATGAGCCGGAGAGCGTCGGGTTTGGGGTTCCGTATCAGAAACATCCACGGATTGCCAGCTTCCACCTTGGCCTATATCTCCCAATTTCGGGCTGCTGATCACTTCCGCCCGAACTACCTAACCCTGACAGAGACCACGGACCCGAGAAGAAGCACTACAAACAGCAAGAAACCAGCCGAAGACTAGTCAGTGTCACCTCAAATGCCAGCACAAACGATGCTGGAAATGAGTCCGTCACATTCGAGCAATGCTCAGGAGACAAGGCAAGTGATCTGGGTGAACTAGGACGAAACTAGAGTTATCCTAGGTAGTATTAGGGAGACCCCTTAAAGGGGACCCTTCTGAACCCTACTTGTGGCCCTCTTAAAAGGGGACCTTATTAAGAGGGTCTAAATGCCCCAAGGGTCCCCCTAATCCTAACTCCCAAGTTATACTCCAGTCTGGTCAGACCCGATGTTTTCTCTCACTTTCGACTGCAGGGGCCGCCTGGCGATGCTGCGCCTTGTCTTAGATGCAGCCTAGATTCAGGAAGCTCAGTTCAGTTCTCTCTGTAGGATGGGTTTATGTGATAAGCCCTAAAACCTAAACCCTAGACCTATCTCAGATCTAGGATGCTGTAGGATGGGTTTATTATTTATGTGGTATATAAACCCTAAACCCTAAACCCTAAGCCCATCTCTCTCTAGGATGGGTCTATGTGGTGGGCAAGCGAAGGTGTACATACGGGGCCCCCCGAGCCCCAGCAACATCATCGCACTCAGACGCCGGCTCTTCATACGGTTGATGATATAAATCCTGCATTACTCATAATAAAGAATAGGGTTTAGGGTTTTGGGGTTAGGGGTTATGAGTTCAGGGTGAATAGACCATAATTCCCATAGCTTAGGGTCCTTCAGGTCATGCAGGATTTATATCACCAACAGCATGGGTTCATCTGTGCATGATGTGGACCCCTGACGAGAGCCCGCCGCTAGGGATTAGAACAGGAATCCTAATCTTCAGAAACCTGCAAAAAGGAGCTTTGAGATTGGTGGTCTTAATTATCCGACTTCCCTGCCTAAGTTTCAGGTTCTTGCACAAAGGAGGCTTGGGAGTAGTGGTCTTCATTATCCGACCCTTAGTTAAGGCATATGCCTTAAATCTTATGAGGATTCCTTTTTCCAATTTAAGGTATGTTCGTTAATCAAGGGATATTGGAGCTTCTAGGGACTTCTGTGGAGTCCAGTTAATTTGGGTGTTCTACATTCCTAGACCCTCCATCTACCCTCCATTGGACCCGAAGAACCCCTTATTTGGGACCATAGACCCCTATTTCAGGGCACAAGGAGGGTCCTGGTTATCCGACTTCTGTGGAGTCCAGTCAATTTGGGTGTTATGCGCCGGGTAGTCCGTTTACTCTAAACGCTGAACCCTAAACCCCTAACCCCCTAAACCTCTAAACCCCTAAACCCCTAAACCCCTAAACCCGTAACCCCTAAACCCCTGAACCCCTAAACTCTAAACCGCGCGTCGGGTAGTCCGTTTTGGGTTCAGATTTCCTGCTGGGGCCGAGGACCTGCCGGACTGCCAGAGCTTCGCAAACAGTGAGGCAGCGGTGTCTTTTCCTTTAGGGTTTAGGGTTTAGGGCTTAGGGTTTAGGTAGAGGGGCCTTACGGTTGATGACATAAAATCCTGCATTACCCATAATAAGGAGTATACCATAATTCCCAAAGTATAGGGTCCTTAAGGTCATGCAGGATTTATACTATCAACAGTAGCAATTAGAACAGGGGTTGGGTTGGGGTTCTCGAGGAGAGAATGTTGGATTTTCTAGTCGGGCAGATTTTTTGAATAGATTAGGGTCTCTCTGGCTATACTTACTCTTTCGACCCATACATGGAGGTTTCATTTTTCCAGCTTGTTTTGAGGTTTATGACGGGGGTGTATGCTTGTTCTGGGGTTATGTAAGGGTTGTAAACTTGTTCGCGGTTTTGGATGTTTGGTGTTCGTGTTGTTGTTGGACCTCGAAGTTTGGTTCAGGGCTCAGGGTTGGGGGGTTTAGGACCGCTTTGGGTTTCGGATTCTCGTTGGCGTTTGCCACATCTTCCGTGGTCTTCATGGGCCCGTCCTGTGATGCCGGCGGTGGCTTTTTATGGATGTCTCGTTGCACTCGGTTCGATTGGATCCAAGACAGGTCGCGTGTCTCGTAATTAGTTACACAGTTCGATCCTTAAACCCCCAAACCCTAAACCGTCCTAAACCCTAATCAAAACCTAAACCCTAAACCGTCCTAAACCCTAAATCCTAATCCCTACACCCTGCGTCCTAAACCCTAAACCCTAAACCCTAATCAAACCCTAAACCCTAAACCGTCCCCCTGAACCCTAAATACTAAACCCTCAACCCTAAAGAAGCCCAAGCCCCCAAACCCGAAAGCTTTGCATCCTGCCAAGCCCACACCCGTTTTAAGCCCTCCTCAGGGTATGGGAGGGTGGAACATGCCTGCAATGTTTAGGGCTTTAGGGTTCAGAATTTTAGGGTTCAGGGTTTCGGGGTTTAGGGTTTAGGGTTTCGGGGTTTCGGGGTTTGGGGTTCAGGGTTTAGGGTGCAGGGTTTAGGGTTTCCTTTCAGGATGACCCCAAGCTCCAAATCCAACATAACAGCGTAAGTTTAAGCCCCCCAAAAACTGGGGTTTAGGGTTTAGGTTCAGAATTTCAGGGTTTAGGGTTTAGGGTTTAGACTTCTCAAAACTTGAAGTCGGAGTTTATCCACTCAACGAGAGACTTAGGTGCCCCAAGCCCCAAACCTTCAACCCTGATGACGCCCTACGGAGTCCTTGTAACACCCTCTAACACTCGCCAGGGGCTTTAAAGGAAGCTACAGGTGTGGAGTTTAGGGTATCTAGGGTTTCTATAAGGTTTCTATAAGGTACATAGACCTTCTAATTATAAGGCTTCTATAACGGCAACTACCTTCAACCCTGTACACGTCGCACGGAAAGGTTCCCTGCCCCGCTAAATTAGGGTTTAGGGTTTAACCCTAAACCCCCAAACGTAGGCAAAATAATGGCCCAAGACCCATAACAGGCCATTCTTCTGCATACGTTTTGGGGTTTCACGTAAACCCTAAACCCCCAAAATCCCTAAACCCTAAAGCCCTAAAGCCCCTAAACCCTAAACCCAGGAAGCCCTCAAGCCCCTAAACCCCTAAACC
>CAJNJA010014853.1:0-37542 GCA_905231915.1 Symbiodinium necroappetens | reverse complement strand
CTACTACTACCACTGCTGCTACTACGACGACTACTGCTACTGCTACTGCTACTGCTACTGCTACTGCTACTGCTACTGCTACTGCTACTGCTACTGCTACTGCTACTACGACGACTACTGCGACTGCTATGACGACGGTGACAACTACTGCTACGACTACGGCTACTACTTGCATCAGATTTTCTCGTGTTCGTCGTTGTCGTCGCAGCAGCAGTAGTCGTGACAGTGGTGGTGATGATGGTGGTGGTGGTAGAGGCGGTGTTGCGCCCGGCAGCTGAGCTCAATTGTCGTCGCAATAGTGTAGTTAAATTGACAACAATAACAGCAGATTGTATTCCGGAGCTAGCATCGCCGATGCCAAAAATAGACAACTGTGGTACTGCCTGCGGCATCAGCTTTTCATACTGAAGACTTCACCAATAAACGGTTGGAGTCATTGCAGCAAAGGCAGGGCAGATGCTACAATCACATTTGGTCCTACGACTAGCGACGGGTAGCTAGCAACACCAATGCTGACGAGCCTTGTAATGTCTTGGTTGTTCTTGCTCATGTCGTTTTCATCAATTTTACAGGAACTTCCGTGAGGTGCACTCAAGTTGACTAACGCATCGCGATCAAGCCAACTGAGATGCTTGAGGATTTTGGGCACAAAGCTCCATGATGTCCCGTGCCAAAGATCTCGCTCCTCCGGAATCTGGTCCTCATGCGTCATCGTGTCTTTCAGGGCATCGTAGACGCTTTGTTGAACCAGAGACGCAGTGTATACCCCTGCCACCCGGCCGTGGAAACGCTCTGCCAGTTGTTTGCAGATCCTCGCTTCAACTTCCGAGGTGGCACGTGCTATCAGACCCGAGTCTAGCAGAGACGAAGTTTCCGAAAGGCCTTCTTCTGGTGACCACCTCAAGCGAAACGAGGCTTGCGATGGCGAGCCACGACTAGGAGGCGTGAAGGAAAGTGCGGGTGGCTGGCCAGAATGACTCCTCCGCTTAGTTGTGCTTGGGCTGCTGGGAGGGGACTTTGCTGTTCGTCGAACTGGAGCTGGTGCACTTGGTTCTTGGACGCAACGTTTCTGGTGCGCAGCAAGCACCTCGGGCTTGAACTGCCGCTGGCACACCGGACAGCGCTGCAGCTGGTTGCAGAAGGCGTTGAAGGAGTTGGTTGCTGCTGGTGGAGGTCTGGCGGGCATTGTCTGCCTCCGCGCAGGCCGCCTTGGTTCCTGTTTGGGTCTCTGCAAACATACTTTCTGATGAGTTTCCAGCCTACACGGAAGGAAAGTTCGCTTGCAGAACTCACAGGGCAATAATTTGGAGGGATCCGGCATGGGCTGCCGGGTTTCCACCCAATTTTCGAAGTTTGTTGCAAGGGTTTGTGGTCTGCTGCGGAGATTCTCGCAGTAGCTCTGCAGGCAATCTGAGCCAGCGGGGAGCTCCCACTCTTCCAGAAGCTGACACCGCTCTTGTGACGGTCGCTTGGACTCCTGCATTTCAAAGCGGCGCCTGCATGCTCTGATATGCATCTCCAGTGATTTTTGGGTCAAGTACTTCTGACCACAGATGTAACACCGCAGTGGAGCTGGGGGTGCGCACTTCTCCAGTGCCGCGGCCGGATCCACAAAGGATAAGCCAGACATGCAGAGTTGAAGCGCTTTACACTCATCACCTTTTGCGACGTGGAGGGCAACTCTGGCAACCTCTGGTCCAAAGCCCATGCTTTGCAGCTGCGATAGCTTCGAAATACTCTCTGGATCGCTCCCATTTTTTTGCGCCTCCAGCAGGACCTGGCGAAGAAATCGGCCGTCTGAAAACTGAAGTGACACAGACGCCTCTGGGCTGCCATGACATGCTTCTGCAGACATTGAAGGTCCGTCGTCTAGTCGAGTCTACGGCAGGCTTGTGAAATCTAGGCAAGACGAGCTGTGAGTCGTCTAGTCGTTGGGTTACCCTCAGTAGCTGGTCTACACCTCTTCGTAAAGCCAAAGCTGCGAAGGAAGGCGACAGGCATTCAGAGGCACTGCTCGAAGAACAAATCAGAGGAGCTTTTCCGCTCAATGTCACTTTGACTGCGGTTGCGCCGCAATTAGCAGGCCCCCGAACACCTTTAAGCATGCAACAGCACCGCGACACAGCAGGGGATAGAAAGGCACCTGGGTGGTTGTGCCGTTTTCTCCGGGGTTGCCTGGCTGCGACAGTCACAAAAGATAATACGATTTTGGCAGCGATGTTCGTGCATGAACTGCGGCAGGAGTGCAGAATTTTGCTGGTCAAAGTCTTTCATCAGTCTCAGCCTGCGTCCAGATCAAGTCGAGCCAAGCAGTAAGCCCGCACACGAAGCCCTGTGCCGGCCTTTTGCGTGGCGGAGGGGTTGGAGCAGAGACGACATTCTGCTTGGGCAGCCCCATGGCGGGCAAGTTCAAAGATTTCACAGTCTTCACGACTTGCAAGTACTTCGAGGCGACTTCACTTTGTGATCTTTGTGGCTGTCTGACCCACTCTTCACTGTCAGTGCTTGTGAAACAAGCCTGAAACAATACAAGCTTCAATGCTGCGAAGAAAACATGCGAACATGTTTTTTGACGCAGTGGATATGGCTTGGTGCTGCTTCCCTATGGTACGCACAACACCAAGATGCTTCAAATGTGCTCTCGGCTGTTTTTTGTAGGCGCTCCCCAGCTGATGTAGCATACCATGACGGGCACCCCTCCCGCACATCAGCCAGCGCAATTGCAGCCCTCATTGAAGAGTGCCCCAGCCCCGTACTAAAACACAAGACCTCGTCTTGAAGTAACCTAGCCGCTAGACTGTCGTAGTTGATTGGACCTCTGCACTTGCAGGCCAAGCGTGTGAATCACTCTCAGGCTCGTTGTCTGCTAACCTGCCAATTCCAAAGGCCCGGCTCCCCGTTGCAGGTGTCATCGGAACGCAACAGCCACCGCCACCTAGTTTCTTGAGATCCAGCCGCACCCGATCCTTCATTGTCGAAACACCTGGCTTTCAAGCAGTCTCGACTTGGCTGTGCGCTGGGGAATACGCTGATGCACCCTCAGCAGGCTGGATCCACAGCTCGGCAAAGGAGCCCAAAGCAGCCTTGTCGCGAAGGCTGCTTCTGAGGTCTCAAGAACTGCTACCATCGACCTAGCCTGTCGACACAAAGTTCCAGGATTTACGAAGAGTGTGTTCTCGACAACGGCCCTGAACGAGCTGAGGCTGAAGTCCGCCAGTCTCGCAAGATCTCTCTCAAGTTCCATGCCAGCGGAACCCGTTCATGACGGCCAAAGGGGAGGGAAATATGCAGATTTGCGGTGCAATGCCATCCCAGGGGAAGTCCAAAGCTTTCGCTTTGACCTCGTACACCTCGAGTTCGTGCCAGAGACGAATGGAGAAGTCCAAGTTTGGACGGATCAATAAAACGAAATGCAAGACACTACGGCTGGGAAACGCACCTGAGCTGGGTCGCGAGGCACAGCAGGAAACAAGCATCTCTGCTTGAGCAGAAGCTGCAATGCCTGCCATGCTGGATGTAGATTTTCCTTTCCTGCCCTTCGCAGATTTCATGTCCATGCGGGAAGTTCGGTCGGACATTCCAAAGCCTACAACCAGCGCAAAACACGTGGCTCTTGGACTTCCAAAACCTGTAGCGCTTGCTGGCTGGCCTCCTCGACTTTCCGGCCTTCTGGGCGCAGTACCATTTCACGGAGTATTGGGCTGAGCGCATCCGCAGAGGTGATGCTCACCTGCATGCAGAAAATGCTATGACATGCCATTGCGGTATTCCTGCAGTGCTCTCTGAGCTTTTTGCGTGCACTCTCCTGCAACAACAGGCCTTGATGCCATTGATCTCAACATGAGCAGGGTTAGATAAGAACCGCACCTGGCGTCACAGGCCCGAAATGCCAGTTCAAAGAGGCTGCGCTCAGTCTTGCAGGCCGAACGGTAACACAAACGAAATGCATGCTGGCAACTCTCCCATCTGCTGCAATTGCAGTAGATCGGTAGCTTCTTCTTCCAACCATTGTGCAAGCCTCCAGCTGCTTACGCCGTACTTTCCGCAGAATTGGCGATTTTCCGACTAAGGACACTGCATGATATCCATCGGTGGCTGCGGGAGCGGATGAAAGTTTACAGCCTCGTCGGTTTTGGCTTGTATCCTGTGCCATCTCACGCGTATAACATCAAACCTTGCCTCCTCCAGAGAAGGGAGGATGAAGACCTGCACTCAGAGTAGGCTCAAGGCGATGAGCAGCTTTTTCCTTCGATGGCCGTGTCACCTGTGTTGCTGGTCTGGCAGCTCGAAGCGGCTCCAATCCCTTTCGCAGCTCTGCAAACAAGTGGACATACACCTGTCCACAAGCTGTCCACAAGTTCACAGCGACGCTCTCACAAGCACAAGGGCTGGCAGCTCCTCCTCGAGGCAGGCCGGCTCCTCGGTGCAGGCTAGATGACAGCCCTGGTAAGGTCGTGTGCCCTGAGATTTGACCACGCTCATCAAGTCCGTCCTCGCTGCCTGAAAGGCTGGCTTCTCCTTCCATGACCTCACTGAGAGCAAGCTGCAAGGAGAGAAGCGCATAGCCACAACGTGCTGCGCTGAGACAACGCCTTCGTGTTGCTTGCATCCAAAAAAGGCCCGAGAAGGATCAAGACCTGGCCATGCATGTGCTCTCCGAGCTCCTCACAGCAAGAACTCCTAGCTTCTTGTGCAAGAATGCCAGTAATCTTCAGTTGGAGCAAGTGACGAGGCTTTTCCCACGATCAACCTTCGAATGTCGAAGAGCATGTGCTTCGCACAGGCTCGCAACAAATGGATATCCAGTAGCTATATAAACTGATGTTCCAGGTCTGCGAGTGTTGCGACCAATCCAACTAACTCCTCCTCCTCCTGCTTCTCCTTCTCCTGCTCCTCCTCAGCCTCTTCCTCCTCCTGCTGCTGCTACTATTACCCCTATAGCTACTACAATACAACCACCACTACCACTACCACTGCCACCACTACCGCCGCCATTACTACTACGACGGCGACGACGACGACTACTACTACCACCCCTACGACTGCTACCGCTACCACTACCACCACCACCACCACGACGACGACGACTACTACTACAATGTTCAGTGTGAATGGCGGGTCCTCGGGCAGCTGGTGGCTGGCGAGCTTTTCGCCACCCTAAACCCTAAACCCTAAACCGTGCGGCTGTTCCTTTTGACGTCAGCGCTGCCTACACTCTAATCGGCGTTGGACCAACAGCATCCAACTGCGACCGCTTCGTGTCGATTGCCTGCACAGTTGGGCATCACTACTGTGCAACACGAAGCCTGAGTTGTTTCTTGATTTAGGCTTGGTGCGGCCGACTTTGAAGGCTCGAACTTGAGACTTGCTGCTTCCGGTGCATGGGTTGCGCCAACGGTCTCAGGGTATTGCGAACCTGACCTGCAGCAAAGCCTGCGTTGGTGGGGCAGTCTGGCAAAACGCTGCAACCGCCTGGAAAGGTGTCTCGGGTGTTATCTCTGCAGCCAGCAGTTATCCGACCGCAGCAATGAGGGCATGTTTCGATGAAGGCTTGAATGAGGACTAGCATTGTTCCTGAACATTCGCCGGGCAATGTTTCCTGTCCTTGGAGCGGATCTTGCAACATTCGGCGACCGAGCGAGTGAGATTGAGTGAGTACTACTTACTACTACCGCCATCACACGTACTACGAGTGCTACGACTACTACCACCACTACTACGACGACGACTACTGCTACCACCAGGACGGATCTATGTACTGTTCTTCTAGGTAGTCTCAAAATTCGTACTGTCGAGCTGAATTGCTTCATCATTTTGAGCTTCATGTCCTGCTGCAGGCAGCCCTGGGGTCTTGAACTGGTTGTGCCAGCATGCAGCATGGCCGCATTTGCTCATTAACAACGGGCTTTTCTGGTGTCTGCCGGTGTAGATCAAAATTAAAACTTAGAGCATGACCACCTCCTCCAAACTAAGCGTCCGTGGGACTGGCTTCGCCAAGTCCAAGCAGGACACTCTTTTGTGTTGGATGAACGCTGTCTTCACAGCGCCAACTCTCACTGGATCTGAATTGACACGAGAATCCACTTAGTGCTCCAGAAGCGACCTGGTATGTGGCTGAATGAGGCCAGACAAGTACAGTACAGTCTTACATCATCTAGGGCAGTGGCCTTCCAATTTCGCTGGCAGCCGCTCCCCCTTGACTATGTCATGTATCTTGACAAGAGCTGCATCTCAGCGAGGTTCCAGAGCCTGCGATGGGCCTGGAAGATCGGTAGGAGCAGCTGGCTGGTCGGGTCTGCACAGGCATCGGCGCAAGTTGTTATGCTTCGCTCGTCGAAGGGCGAGGAAGAAGCCTGGTCTTCTTCTTCGCAGCTGCTTTTGACTTTCGGGGGGCTGGAGCCTCGGGCAGTTCAACATGTCTCAGCGGACGTCACGACTAGACGGTCTGAGAGTCTAAGACAATCTCCTCTGCATCTGGCTCTCCCTCCAACAGCTTTGGCTTCTTCGCTGCCTCAACAATGCCGCCAGTGACAAAACATTGCGAGAGCAAAGCAGTCGAACCTTGAGGTCCAGTTTGCTTTCGAATTGCAGCTCCAGATCCTTACAACTTTGCTACAAGCTCCTCTGCCAGTTTGCAGGTAGTGCAGCGAGAATGCTGGCCTCCAGTCGGCTGAGTACTTGTGCTTGCGTGGCTTGGAGAGACTCGCAAAGTCTCTCGATGCCTCCATTCCAAGATGCCACATCGCACAGGCCAAAGGTGCTGACAACCTTTAAACTCTTCCCAATAAAAGCTTAAGTGGCTGGCGGGCCAGGCTTGAAGCATCACGTGGCCCTGCAGCCTGCGCCAAAGTAGCGGCTGCATTCTGGAGTGGACTGTGCTGGGCTGGACTCTGTTCGGACCTGGGCATCACCTGCTGCAGTAGAAGGTGCAGCGCCCAGTCCTGGCGTGGCAGGCGCACGAGTAAAATCGGCAAACAAACTCAGACAAGGTTCCGTTTCCTGTAGACGGAGCGAGGTTTCGCTCTTGAGAAGCGGCAGATCCTAGACAAGAAGACAAAAAAAAGAAGCATGATCATGTCGATGCTTACATAGAATCAGAGAAAACATCGTGTCCTCCTATGCTCTCGCGAATGCTGGCTGCCTGTCTCGCGGCATCGCGCATGACCTCGTGGGATCTCGCGGGTCCAGTGACTACATCGAGGCAGAAGTTGGGTCCCGACAGTCTGCAGCACTTGCCGTTGAAGAGACTCGCGCTCCTGTGGGAAATACCTCCAATGGCGCCGACTCGGAGAGGGCCTTGGAACTCGACCATGAGGCCGCCGCTTCCAGATCTGTTCGATGCTGGATCGCCTCAAGCAGGACCTGAGATTCAACTGGCAAGCCCGTGTCTCTTCCTTCATGCGAGCTCCCTACGCCACGACGTAGGTCTCTGCCTTGATCCAAGCTGTCCGCAGACTTCCCTGCCATTTCCGTCAGGGTGTTGAGATTCTGTTGTTGCTCGTCCGTCCTTCCTGCTTGGGGATGGAACCCCCGCGCGCGCCCTCATGTCCCAGTTCGCCTCCCCCCAGCCGGAGCAGATCCGTGCAAATTAAGGTGGTAGCTTCTTTTTCAGAGCCTTGCAATCGCATCTCCGCTTGTTCGCAGTATGCAAGCAGCGCGTGACACTCGACCTAGGGGATATGCCTTGGCTAGCACTATCGGGCCTTGCAGGTTTGCCAACAAACGATAACTGAACGTTGTCCGGCTTGGCCGCTTTGGCCTGAAGCCTGCACCCAAGTGTACTCGGATGAGAACAGACAAGCTTCTCCGTATATCAACGCGGGTGATCGCGAACTACTCATTCTGCATTCTGGTTCGTGCTGTCTCTGCATGTCTCTGCTCTAGCCACCTTGACAGGTACTTAGGAATGCGTGCCTTGATGAGGGCGACTTCACCAAAGTAGTCTCCTTCCCTCTTCCTGAGTCATCCAAGGCTTCACTTGCTCAGCTCACAGCGACAGGCGCGCATGTGTCCACTTCTGGCCTCATGGGTAGCTGAATCGCATCCTCGACATCCTTGGACCTGAGCAGGACTGGGATACGAGAACAAGCGGACTGCATGGTTAAAGCCACAAATGTGGAATGAGTTCTTGGCTTTCCCTGTGCAACAAGCACCGAGACTTCTCCCTTGCTGATGAAGTACATCTCATCAGCGACCTTGAAGACGGCAGCATTGTGTTCAATTGAGGCGTGGTCTTGCGCGGAACCTCGCCGACGCGAACCACATAATCCCCAGGAAGGAAGGCCTTGTCTTCAAGAACCCGGACGACCTCGTCGTGCACACGCGAATGGTGTAGTTACTTCTGCAAGTACCATGCTCGGCCACAAGCTGCCAAGATGTAGCTGTGCTCCTTTAACATCCAAGCGAGTTGTAGAGCATGGTAGAGCTGCAAAGTGTAAAGCACAGCTGGCGATGCAAGGATCCTTGTCTTTGAAGAAGCCTGCACGTAAAACTGACTGGTACCTGCCACCGCCGGCCACGCAGGGACTTCCGAAGTGCATCACGAAGGCTATGAATTCGGAGCTGCTTGAGGATCGCGCAAGTAGACTCGAATGGCATCCTCCGCAGGTCGAGGAATGCAGGATTTCATTCCGTTTCCCACTGTGAGTCCAGCTCCTGCCTCCAGGGGTGATGACAGTGTGTGGTTCTTGAAGAGCTGCTCGAAAGCCTACAGTCCTAGAGCTTAGGGTTTTCGCAGAGTAACTTCAAAATCCACGGAAGCGCCTGTAACACGCAAACAGGCTTGCACCTCGTAGTCACGACTCATCTTCTGAAAGTGGTGTTACTTATCATGCACACGCAGACGTAAGAGAAAGAGGTGGCGGCACCATGCTCTATGCACAATAAGCATTAGCAGCACTCTGGAATGTTTTGAATTTTACTGTAACCGGCTGAGTTAGCGTTTCACACAGATTTGCACCTCGTAGGCACGACTCATCTTCTAAACGTGATGCTGCTTTTACGTTTTACGTGCACGCAGGAAAAAGGTAGTGCAGCAACAAAACGCAACACAATTAAATCTTATGAAGCGTATCAGGCTGAGCTAGTGTTGCACACAGGTTTGCGCCTCGTAGGCACAATTCATCTGCTTAAAATCGTGCGACTGTTGATGTGCAGGCACGAAAAAAGGTAGTGCACCAACAAAATCCAGCACAATCAAATTTTGCTAAATCGTATGAAGCGTACTGTAACAGGCTGAGCTAACGTTGCACACAGGTTTGCACCTCGTAGTCACGACTCATCTTCTAAAAGTGGTGCTACTTTTTACGTGCACACACGGAAAAAGGTAGTGCACCAACAAAACGCAGCACAATTAAATCCTATGAAGCGTACTGTAGTTCATGCTGCAAACAGGTTTGCGCCTCGTAGTCATGACTCATCTTCCAAGCGTGATGCTTTTACGTGCACGAACGAGAAAAGGTAGTGCACCAACAATATGCAGCACAATTAAATCTTATGAAGCGTACTGTAACAGGCTGAGCTAGTGACGTGTTGCGCATAGGTTCGCGCCTCGTAGTCATGACTCATTTTAAAAGTGGTGTTACTTGCTACGCGCACGCAATTGCACGTACCAAACAAAGGTAGTGCACCAACAATACGCAGCACAATTTCATCTTATGAAGCGTGCTGTGACAGGCTGAGCAAGTGTTGCACACTGGTTTGTGCCTCGTAGGCACAATTCATCTTCTAAAAGTGGTGTTACTTTTTTACGTGCACGCACGAAGAAAGGTTGTGCACCAACAAAACGCAGAACAATTCAATCTTATGATCAATCTTATGAAGCGCACTGTAGCAGGCTGAGCTGGTGTTGCACACAGGAGTGCGCCTCGTAGTCATGACTCATCTTCTGAAAGTGGTGAAGACCTTGCCATAGCGGCCGAATCAAGGCCCTTCTTCTGTGAGCGGCTGTGACACTCAGAGGCGCTGACTGAACACCCGGCGCTGGAGCTCCGTCGGAACGTTCAGGTTCTCCAAGGCTCGTTTCACAAATGCCTGCAGGCCGGCTACTTCCTGGAAGACTTGTGAATTTAGAGGGCCCGATCCAAAACAGGTGCAACCCTCGGCTTCCCAGGTTTGAGAATTGCTGCTTACAAGTTACAGGTCGGAGACCCCTGGCAGAGGAATTGTTGACAGTCGTCCCTGGCATTTTTGTCTCCCGCACCAACGAACAGGTACCCAAGCGTGATGTGGGATGTCTACAGGCGCCTTCGCACGCGCAACCGCTCGGCAAGGCAAATTTCAGCAATGGCCCTGCATTTCCAGAGTGTTTGAGCAGACCTAAGTACAACCAGGTTTTCAGCATCCTGGTCCCCACATGAGCCCAAGAACGAGTGTGCTTAGCTGCAAAGTGTTGCAGTACTTGTTCGAGGGTTTTCAGTGCTTAGACTGTGCACGGATGCAGAGGGTCAACAAAGAAAACAATGTCAACATGCGACGATGCTCTCAGGCGAATGCTTTCAGAGCAGGCCTTGGGGATGAATGGGATAGCCGGTAACATGTAGAGCCGCACGACACAACGGACAACAAAGGTGAACGGTTGGTTGTCGAGAAGGCGACGGCAATGCAGGATAGACCCGTGAAGCAAAGCACTTTGCCTGGTTCTCTTCATGTCGGATATCCAGCGCGAACTTCCGTTCCTGTGAAGAGGAATGTGGCATCAGGTTATGGTAACCCACTAGCGCTGTCTGCGGAAGCGCAGCAGGTCGACGGTTACTGCAGGAGTTGGGGTCCATACAAGGGGTCCTGTTCTCGGACGACGGCTGCAATGAAGTGGGCCACAATGATGCAGCCAACGGGCCCGAAGACCTCTAGGCTGTGGAGATGTGCCGACGCCACTTCTGCCTTCTGAACTTCGTTGCTTCTTAGGCAGATGCAGCCACCATGAGCAAAGATCCGAAGTTCTTGTCTCGAATCCTGCCATGTTGATGAGAGAGACCGACAGAATCTGAGAGTCAGCCAGGCCATTTTACTAGAAAGCATCCTTCCGTGGTCACTTTGGTGAAGAAATTGTGTTATCCTGACAGGCGGGATCTAAGGGCTGTGCCCTCCATCGCCCAGCGGGTTGTCCAAGGCTCCAGTCAGCATGTACAAGGCCTCAACCTTGGAAACAGAATCGGCAGGCACATGACCTTCTTTTTGCGACTTTGCCGTCGTGGATCTTCGTACCGGTAACGGTGCCGGCAACGGCCACGCCGGACGAAACCGAGCCTTTTCACGCCCACCACGATACGAGGCACGCAACACCGCAAGACTGGTGGCAGGTAGGGTTCGGGGTGAAGATCATCGACAGGGGGATGATCGTCCCTTGGAAACGCCACAGCTCAGTTCTTGAACGGAATGACTTAAGCAAATAAGAAAAATAAATAGATATAGATTTCCCCAGCGTGCCTCGCTATGAGACGTGTCACATCGGGAAAAAGCAGCAGCCTGAGCCTCGAGCAAAAGCCTTGAAGTACAAGGAGAACCAGCCCGGAATAACGCTTCCGTTGAAGGTGGTCTCAAACTCGCTGCCGTCGCCTGGCAGTTGAAGACATGGGCAAGTGACGGATCGCCCACGGTCGCCGAAGAGCACCTGAATTCCACAGCGCCTGTCGAGATGCAACAGCCCCGAACAATGGCACAAGCAAGTTCTTGAAACACAGACACAGTCCGCCTCGCGGTATCCACCACCCCACGCCAGAAGGCAACCAACCTGGAAGCTTGTTTGTTGAGGCCTTTGTCCGATGACGCGCTCGTTGTCGTCTGCGAGTCCGCGGCCCAATGTGCTAACCAGGTAAGGAGCAGGAGTGGCCTGAACTTGAATGGAAGACTTGTGCTTGTGGATTTCCGGGGCACTACCTGCCTGAGCTCACGTAGGACACCGTTGTCCCAAATAAGCCAAAGTGGATCTGGGAGCCGCACCTGCTGACATCACTGGAAGCAAAACACGAGTAGCAACCGCTTCGTGACCAAACGTCACCAATAGAGTGAGGCCAGCGCAAAGTGGTAGATCCGGACAAGCTTGGTGAGATTGAGCAGCAAGCTAGCATTGAAGGCGATGATCCAAAAGTAGCATGTAGCCTGAGTTGCAGCAGTTCGTCCCTTTGCAGATGTCATGCTGTTGCAGCAGAGGCCGCAGCACTGAAAGCCCGCATTATGTAAGTGGTGCTCTTGAGCCTGTGAGGACACGCGAGCAAATCCACCTCATGCTCCATCCACTTGCAGCTGAAGCGCCTGAACTGCAAGATCTTGGAGGGGTCCACGACTTCCACCCTCCTGGATGGATGCCTTGTGGGATCTGAGCTTTCTGACACTTCACACACCATCCAATGGACAACTTCAGCTCCACTTCTAGTAGTTAGTAGAGTGGCCACGGAGCTGACAATCGAAGGCAGGATTCGCCGGTTTTGGATAAGCTTAGAACTTCTGATTCATGGGACCGGGATGGATTTGGCACAAAGGGTACAGAAGACTAGCATCTGGGTTGAGCACATGAAAGACATCTTCAGTTCCAAGACCAGGTAGACGAGGTAGCCCAAGTCGCAGAACAAATCGAGAATAATCGTCGTCCTGCATCACGACCCTCATGCACACTTTGCCTAGCCCTGTTCAGAAGACTTCACAAGCTTCCATTGCGAGCCTTCCTCCTGGCACCCATTTCGGGTCAGCCTTTCGAAGTCGAATCAGAGTAAGACTGAGACTTCAAAAGAGCTCTGCACCCTGTGCAGCCACTTGCGCAGAACTCCAACCGATAGATCTGAGGCTCATGCCCAACTGCCCCCCCAGATGAAGGTGATGGGAGATATGATGCAAGACACGAGCACAACCACGAGGCAAACCTTCGGATAGCCCGTGCTTTACGAAGGCTGCGACACCTCTGCAAGTTCCAGTGCTGTGCCTGCGAAGCCAACCGGGCCTTTCAAGCAATCACTTTCAAGCCACTTTCCAGGACCAGGAGCATAGTGGCAATCCCAAGCCTTCCAGTCCGTGAAGAGCAAGATGTTGTGGCTGGCAGCCTGCCAGTCACGACTTTCTACCAGCCAGGGCCGCCAGGGTTGCGAACCACATGATTCGGCGACTTCACAGGGGGCCAGGCCTCCCGTCTACCAGTAGCACCACTCCAGGGTTAAATGCTTTTGCTTACCCTTCTGTCTGGTTGGGGTATGACAAGAAACTGATGGAGAATGCAACGTGTACCGCTCATGTACTTGAGCTTCCTAGCCAGCATCCTGTCCCCTTGCTGTGCGCCTGGGAAGGTGCGTCCCCCGACAAGATGGACAGCGGCATCAAGAGCTCTCCCTTAGAAGCATCTGAACTTGAACTGAGGCATGCTTCAGCTGCCAGGAAAGGTGCACTTACTTTCCGCCTTGCTATTGTGATGCACGTTGTCATAGATCTTGCTCTCCAGCTCGCCCACCGAGTACTGGGCATGGCCTGTGGAAGGCATCTGTTTAGCCTAAGCTCGTCCTTCAGCGAGATTCCGCGAGTTGTTCGTCTTTTCGCACCGAGGAACCTCCCTGGCCGGTCCAGCTGAAGAAGTTCCGTAGTTTCAAGAGCGACCTGACAAGTCTCTTAAATCGCCTTTTCTGACCAAGAACTGAATTGACCAAGCTAATTTTGGATCTCAGGCAACGGCAGGACACCGATGCGAGCCTGAAGAGGTGTGGTGCACTTTCTCACTTCTTTGCTCGCCTGCCTTGTGACTCGAAGCGCCTGCTGCGAACCGAACACATCTCGCTTCGGCGCTGCAAATTTTGCTGGCTCCTTGTGTAAGAAAGATAGAATCAGATGGTCTAAAGTTTCTGTGGTCGCACGTCCCTCTCTGACTTTCCGAGGGCAGTGCTGGAAGATCAGTGTCTTCGTCCAAACGGATTTCTTCCGAATCCCTCTTGGTGCCTCCGTTTCCAGGAAGGAAGCGGACAGCTCAAGGCGCAGGCAACATAGGCAACATGCGCCTTCTGGCAGCATCGAGTGCCAGTCGACTTCCAGGTATCATAGCAACGGTGGAGATGCAGACTTGCATAGACTTGCACTTGAAGGCGGTGGCTAAGGACAGGTAAACAGTCAAGTCTGGGAAGGCACATGGGGCTGAGTACCTCCGTTGCTCGGTGCTGTGCAACGAGTAGGAGACCGGTTACTCATCGAGTGCTGAGTTCACGCTGACCGTGCCGTCAGCATGCGAACTTGGAGTTACAAGGTTCCCAGACCGTACGGCAGCTTGGGCCACAAAGACGAAGCGCATCATAAGTATTCATTGCTAGCGGAGTTCTCGAGAATTCAAAAGCAGCCGCCCGACCTGCGGACGCTCGATCTGGGCGTGAGCCAATGCACTCTGCAAAGCTGTGAAGTCGAGTCGGTCACGTTGGCTGAACCTCGGTGTCCCGCTCCTGCGCTCCCTATCCACTAGAGCACTGACTTCAGAACAGCTTCCCCTTCCAAAACGAGCTTCAGGAGGCCTTGGTTGCCTTCGGTTCGGGACGGCTTCCGGTTGCAACATGAAAACCAACAGGAGGTGAAAGCGTGCAGGTGCTACGGCATGCCGCTGTCTCGTAACAGGTTTTGGAGATCATGGGAGGAATCTTTCGAATCTTCTGCCCATGTATTGACAGACACAGCCTTGCTAAGATCAAGTGATCTTTTCTCGATGACTGGACAGGTTCCACATGGTCATTTATGTCCCACCGCCAGGCAGCATCCTGCACATTTGTGAGCAGCAAATTCACACCTCCGGTATGCCACTTCCAAACTCCCAAGCCTGCGAGGGCTGAGGCAGGACCACGACAAAAATCCCTGACACATCGTTGAAATAATTCCACTGCTGTCCCATTCCCTTGGTTCCCGATTACTGTATCTCTCACTTGCTCGTGATTGCCTGCATCACAAGATCAGCAGGACCCATGCCGCTAGCTTCTATCTATCAACAGACCACTTGCATCCCCGCATGGCGAATGTGAGCGAGATCCGGGGAAGCCTGCATCCCCCTGGGCATGTTGAGCCGTGTTCTACATCGACCACTCTGTAATTGGGGGTCGGGTCCTGATCTACAAGCACTGTAAGAGTAGAAAGCTAGTGGCTCTTCATGACCCTTCCAAGCCCTGCGCGGGCCGGCCACAATCATGGCATGCAGAGACGACTCTGGCGCCATGGCTTCTCCTTGGATCGGAAGTCCTGCGCGTGCACACTAGGGACATGCACTGCGCACGCGTGCGATCGCATGCAAGACTTTGTGAAAGCGCAGGCCTGGCAAAAAATCGCTAACATGGAAGGTGCTGCCAGTCATGCCGCTGCGGCCGACAACACCGACCTTGCATTAACGCATCTCTGGGAGCGTGCTCCAGCAATGTGTATACCTCTCCAATTACGATCTCAGGCCAAGGCTATCTGCCCAGGAAACGCCGCAATCTGCTTGCAGTCTGCAACGTTCAAGCGCACCTGCTCCAACACAGCACGACCTTGCTTGACTGCAGTCTATGCATCTAGATTTCACTCTGGCTCATCTACAGCCTTGGTGTTGGCAACGCTTGGCCCCTCCAGCCTTGCTGTCAGCGCATGCTGTCGATGCAAAGACTCGGGCATGGACAAACGTGCAAGCAAGGCATGATAGAGCGGTCGTTCAGGCGGCCCTCAAAGCCCTGCATCAGGCGGTGTCGTTGCTCGTTACATGCGGGCAGCTTGAGGTACAACACGGTTGGTAGCACGGATGTGTGAGATGCAAGCGAAATCAGGCTTTGCGGCCCCGGCCTCACACGCGATGCGGCCGAAGAGGATGCTCTCGCTCTGACAGGGAACCTGGGTCGGAACTGCGAGGCCTATGTGCCAGCGCAGGAATATGCTTTCGCTCCCTTGGCGCTGGGCACCCACTGTACCCACAGCTACCTACGGCCAACATCCCTTCTGATTCCGCTTCGCCCCCTCGCGCGAGGCTCACGCAAAATGCAGGCGCCTCTGGAGCTCGGATCTGCATCTCCGAGACGACCAAAGCTTCCCATTCCTTGACAAAAGCGCGGTCAGTGTCAGTGAGACGCCTCGTGCCACCCCAAACCTGCAGTCTCTCGTCACGAAGTGCGGCGCGGGCTGCGATGGTCTGTGGCACCGGAAACAACAGATCAGCACCAACACAAGCTTGTGGGATGCCCCTCGTGTGTCTTTGTCAGATGTGCCCTGGCCTCATTGATCCATCTGTAGGATGTGACTTTCTGGGAACCTGTGCAGCTTTGGATCGAAGGTTTAAGCAATGGTGAGCGACAGTAGTCTCAGAAACTTCGCATATGCACGCAAGCCAGTTTTTAGCATCTCCTGCCGGCATTTCATCCAGATTCCTTCGGGCATCGCCAGGTTGGCGAACACGCCGTGCAGCTGAAGGTCTCTCTGCCGGCCAGCCCATCTTGATGCGCTCTTCGCGGGACACAAAGGACCGGCCACTGACGTGTCTCACCAGCGGGCCTTAGTGGGAACAAAGATAGCTTGCCAAGACTGAGCCGGGCTTCGGGGCAGAGGAGCCAGGCTTGCCATGATCATGAGAACTGAGTGGCTGGAAGCTAGGTTTTGGATACTTTTCATGGCAGTGTTCCGCTTCTCTGGGAGCACGAGCTGAAACCCGGGTGGGTGATAGTGCAGGGAGAGCGCTGCACTAATGAACATGAATCAGGTCCATGCTCAAAACAATCCGCAAATGCTCTTCCTGCCCCGCCCTGTGTCACAGTGTCTGTTGCCAGCAGGACACAGGTCAAAACAGACGGATCAAAACTGAAATGACACTTCGTCGGAGCCTCAAGAGGGGAATAAACTACATCTTGTGATCTCAGTACAACTATCTCCAAACATGATAGACGGCGCCACGATTATGCTTGAGTTCCGGACTTTGCGTGCCCACCGTCGGCTCGTAGTACAGAAAGAGTCCATAGTGTTCCATGTGGTACGTGAAGCTCCATTCCTCTTTGTTCTCCTGAATCTTTGCTAGAAGTCTGCAACCGAAGGAGCTTTCAATAAACTCTCCGGGCTTCACCTCCGTCACGATCAGTTTTGTCAAGTCTCCTGTGCGGCAAACGTGAGTTGAATCGTACCAGATGAAGCATGGGATCAAGCCAGTGACGCTTGCCGAGACTTCGCTCCGTGCCCAACCGCCGTACTTGCTCACGGCATACGTCACATAGTCAGGAACAGTCTGAAACCCAACATATTTGAGGCCCTTAGTTTTGTACCTGTCGAAGATGCTGAGAACGTTCTTCATGTCCAGCGGCTCGGCAAAAACCCGATCATGCTGCACAACCAGAACAAATTCCGTATGCACTTCGCCAAGGGCTGCAAGAATTGCATGTCCGAAGTTGACACGTTTTGCCAATGGACCCACCACCTTCACCGAACGCCGGTCAAGCGCTCCGGATGATTCATATTTCGACCTCAAAGCATCGACATACCCAAGATACCTTTGCCGCGTGCTCTCGTCAATCCTGCCCCGATTCCATGACGGCCGGCCTGCCCGTACCTGAACACCGTCCGCGACAATGACAAGTGGGCATAGTTTCAAGCCTTGTACCAAGTCGAAGCTTCGGATAACTGCGTCCACCAACTCAGTGGAGGGATGGGAAGGAATCGGCGAGGTCACCAACACAATGGAAAGATCGTTGCAACAGTTTCTTGTCGCTGCCGCTTCTGAACCTAGCCAACACAAGCGCCAGCCGATGTGGACAAAAAGTGCGGACAAAAGGGCGAAGAATCGCGATCGCCTACGCAGAGCAGCAGGCCCACGCTGCCACATGGGAGTGTCCAAAAGTAGCATGACTATGAGTGCTGTGGGCTCGAAATGATTACATAGGAGGATCCTGAGTGCTCGCGGGGATCCCTACAGCGAAAGAATCCGATTCAAGACATCACGCACGTTGAGCAAACCTTGGCAGGTGCGGCTCAGGCGGGCAAGCGGCAAGCATTCCTGCGAAGCCAAATGTTCGTTCAAGCGTGTCATGCGGGGAGGCCTGGTGCTTCCTGCACCTTCACAGGGAGCACAGACCTCAGGAAACAGATGCCACACAAGTTGGCTGCCAGAATGAGATCTGTTCTAAGGCGGCTCCTCTGAAATTAGGTGTGTGGCCGAGTCGGTCTGTCCAGGTTGGAAGCATTGCTACTCTTCGTTGAAACCTCCATAGACTGCGGCTGACAGTTGACATCTCAGCTGACTGCTTCCGCTTCTTCTCTTGCCTGCATTGGTGCCCTAGGTGCAGTTGCTCCTTCGGCAACGGCAAACTGTGCTGAATGAAAACGCGCGTTTGCGGAGCCTGGCTGCATAGGAGTATTCTGTAGCGCCCCTCTTGGCTCTTCCTTCGCATCAGCCTTGAGTAATTCGCAGAGGTAACATTCAGCGACCAGTCACATTGAAACGGCAGATCCCGTGAACGCCTCCCGTGCCCGTTTGGGCTGTGAAGTTGATGCCTTCTCATCGCATGCAGTGTGAAGGTCGCCTAGATTCCTAGGAGCAATGAGAGCGACACTGCCTGCCCAGGCCACTGACGTTTCAGGGCGATGTCGCCTAAAGTCGGACAAGCGGAGGTCTCACTGGCAAAATGCTCGCTTGATTGAAGATTTAGATCTGAAGTTGAATAGGCCGCAAGGCAGCGAGCAGCACGAAGGGAACGGAGAAGCAACACATCGGGTGCATTTGCGCTGCTTGAGGTCGCATCGCACATCATCTTGCGAGTTTGGCAAACCTGTACATTCCCTGCTCTCTCAATTTCTCTTCCCGTCCCTTGTCTCAGGCTTCAGTGGCATGTCAGGGGGTCCACATCAAGCCTGCCCTTGCTACCGGGCCATTGGGAGGCAGTGAGCGATAGACCTGACTCAGGATATTGCGGAAACACCTGTGTGCTCAACATCCCCTGCAGGGACATTTCAGCGGCACACGGGAACTCCATCGTCAGGAAGATGCGCCTAGCGACGACCAGTCTTCTTCCAGGGCGGGCCTTTGCTGGACTGTTTTGAAGCCCCCGGCCCCGGCCTCTTGGGCCCCCCATCATTGGTTGGGCGGGGCTTTTGGGGAGATTAATATCATGTGTTTACTTGAGACAAACATCAACGTACGAACAGCCAAAACGCTCAAGAAGATGTTCCAGCCGCGACTGTAGTCCCAGTCGCTCTCTTCTTCCACACAGACAGAGAGAAGGCACATGTGCCAGTCGCTCTCTCTCTCTCTCTCTCTCTCTCTCTACACCAGGTGTGAGGGGCAGAGCGGTCCAGCTCTACCCCCCGCGCGCGAGCGCGCCCCTGCAGTTCAACGGGTCTTCCTGGTCCCCCCTACGGGAAGTTGCCATAGGGGGCTCGGCTTTACACTGAAACTGAACTGGGGCGGTTGACCAGTGCCTTCCCCCAGAGAAACAAACAACTCAACTAAGCGCGCACATGCAGCCAAACTAAGCTCCGCACTGTCTGGTCAATCCGCCCCCCACAGCAGGAAAGGACAAGCAGGGCTAGAGGGGCGTTGAAAAGACATGGGGATTGGGGCATTTGGCCCGAATCGGAATGAGTTTACCTGAGAAGAGCCAGACGTATGGCCCGTTTAAAGATTTCGCTCCCCCGCCTATGTCCAAATTATTTGGTGTCGAGTTACTCGAGTTGGATCGAACATGCACTCACGGAATGGTTCAGGTTGCCATTCACAAAACTACATTAGAGGATTGAGGTACATGGTCCCCTTCCCAATGCAGAAAGCAAAAACCAAGCACTCAAGCAATTGAACATCCCCCCTTTAAGCTGCATAAGGAAGGCGGGGTACGAGTAGTTGCAAAATGTAGATGGGCAAAAAGACCCCCGACTCACTCACGGCTCAGTTCTGGTCGTAGTCGTCCCCGTTCTTCACGTCGTGGCGCCATATGTGCTTGGACCAGTTGCACAGCTTGCTGGAGTGTGCTCCCCCTTTGTGAACTCTGCCTTCTGGGTACTGCACTGGGCAAGTTGGGTCGTTGGGCGAGGACCCCAGCGCTTTCCCCCCTATCTGAGGGTCTGCCTCTATTCCCCCAAGGCCACATAGAGGCAGCATCGTCCCCCTCGGCCATATGAGCTGCAGTCGTCATTGCAAGGTTCTCCTCCGCGGTGTCCACGGCATCATCCACGGCATCGTCCCCCCAGTCAGGGATGCTTTCCTGGTCGTCGTGCCCTTTTGTCGCATGCTGCTCTGTCTTTGTTCCCCTCGACATTGGCACTGCATCCTTTGTTTTGCTCTCCCTTGTCACATGCTTCTGTCTCTTTCCCCTCCTTGGGGCTGCACTGCCACCTTGGTGTCCCCCTGCTTGGTGGCCTTGATCCGTCTTCGGACCTTGCGCGCTCGCTTCAGCAGTTTGGGAACCTTCTCGGGGAAGCGCATGATGAAGACTCTGCTTTCGTTGGCGACCAACGGGAGGTACTTGTCCGTCATACGGGTAAGCTTATCTGCCAAGTCCCCCGCACGGCAACGAGTAATATGTCTGCTCCGGTAGTGTTCGTAAGTTCTTTCTTCGGTCGCGCTGAGCACCTCCCCCGTAGGCTTCATGTATTTCCCTTTTCCCAGTCAAACTGCACCTCGGATTTTATCCATTGGTCTATGCTCGGCTCTGGGTCATACTGCAGATGCAATCCCCTCCGTGTTCGAAAGAGGACCTTGTCGGAGCGGGACGTCGTAGTAGAGGTCGTGGCAGGTGTCCCCCCCCCCCCCGGGGGAGGGCTGGCCTGGCGCTTCGGGGCTGATTTTGCCCCCGACGCTCGTCCTGTCACCCCATGCAACCTGCATTGTGGATCGGTGCGTTCGTGGCTTTTTCTAAAACCGATCTGACACATCCCTTGAGCATAGCGGCATAGCTTGCAAACTTCCCCTCCGGTCCTGCCATCCCCTCCAGTCCAGCCATGGCCCACGTAGTTGTTCAATGCTATCTCTTTTTTCTTGACCCAAGTCACGGACTCTGAGGTGATGGTGCGCCTCACCCAGCGTGTCGCCGTGGCAATCACTGCTAGGTGGCGGTGAGTGAAGAAGTCTGTCGCTTCCCCTGCAAAAGTGTCGACGAGGAAGATCTTGCACTCACTCGGTCCCCCGCAGAGACGTAGGTCAGCACTTTTGCCCTTCACGGTTATTGCGAGAAATCCTAGCGAACGTGTTCGGGGCCTCTTAAGCAGAAATGCGTCGGTTATGTTGGCTCAAGCACCGCTGGAGGAAGACAGGAAGGCTCCCCTAGGGACGGGCCCCAGGTCAACCTCCTGCCTCCCCCCCGATGCAAGGAGGTGGAACAGACCTCCAAGCAAAGGTTGCAGCACTTGAGCCAAAATGGCTACGGCTCTCTCTCTCTCTCTCCCGGGCATGGGGACATCTCACCGTCCCCGGGCCTGTTGGCCCACCCGATCATATTGATCAGGCATTGGGGAGTGACGAGCGAACATTGAACATCCAATGCGCTAAAGCTGAATAATAATTAAGGATACAGGAAAGAGGATGATCGAATGTTCTCCCAAACACGTGCAAACATGATTGACTTCCCCCGTTCATAGAGAGGCTCGCTCTCTCTCTCTCTCTCTCTCTCTCTCTCTCTCTCTCGACTTTCGGGCAAAGTGCTGCGTGGGCCAGTAGGCAGGGGCCGGGAGAGTGGCGGCCTTCTGTATTCTGCTGTGTAGCTGGGCGGCTTCGTTCCGAAACGGATCGGCAGGAGTGATTTCTTGCAAGTTTTTGTGGTCCACAGGTTCTGTGCACAAACCTCGACATTGGAATTTGAATGTTCGCAATGTCGGCCACATTCAAGAAGGGAGCCAAAATTACACCGCCCGACGAGCTCAACAAGTTGCAATGACTTCCGTGTGGTCTGATATCAAGAGATGGTCATCATTGTCAGGGTGCGACCTCCCAAAGGCCGTGCTTGCGGGCGAACCACCGGCCTGGCAGAAGGGACGTTGGACGGAGGCGCGCCGTTAAAGACATGATGATCTGGCAAGGCAAACGAACACGTTCTGTTGGCAGTTATCGGTAGGAGAGATGGCTCAACTTGAAACCAGTAACTTACTCGAGCTTCCGACCGCTTGGACGGATTTTCTGGCAACAAGCCAGGTGTGCTTCTTTGGCGCTTTTCTCTCCTTCTCCTTCTGCAGGTAAGCCTCAAACCTTTGGGCAGACTGGCCACCGATTGGTCGGACGTGCGTCAGAAATGCTGCCACACTGCGTGCACAGCACCTTCGTTGCATGCGCTGCGCGCTACTGTCAGAGGCGTGGCGTAAAGGCCCGAACTGCGGCAGCTTGGTGGTGGTAAGTGAGCCAGCATTGGCTTCGAAGCACCTGTCAGCGGGGTACTTCCGTGAGTGTAGCCAGTAGAAAGTTTGCATGCCTACATCCGAGAACTGGGCTCAAATTCGACCTCGCTGAAAGCGAATCGCTTGTGTAATTCGGCAAGTTTCTCCTCAACAGCCGCTTCAGCTACCCCGTCTCGAATAGCTCAGCAAGCGATCGTCAGGTGTTCCGATGGATCTGAGAATTCCAGCCCTGATAGATCTGCTGGTATCAGATCTGACATCTCTGGGAGCTGTTCTCATGCCCTTCTGGCCTGGCACTCTGCAGGGGCACGAAACCTGAGTCAAAACGCGACAGATGAAACATATTTTCATGGAGCAGCATCTGCTTTCACAAACTTTATGCGCAGCGCGACCATAGATCTGCTTGAGAACAGCAAACTCGCGAGATTTGCAAACCTCGCTTGGACCCATTAGCAAAACGCATGGCCTGCTCGCCAGGCTGGCGTCGGCCATCGCTCGCTCCTGTAGGAGTCTCTCGCTTTCGTGTCAAGCCCCGGAAAGTACATTCCCGTTGCCAGGCCTTGCGCCAATTGCTGCCAGGCTCCTTCCTAGTCTAAGCTGAAGCAAACAGAACCAGCGGCAGCATGACCGAGGCAAAACTTGCCGTGCTGATCTAAATCTGTTGTGTTCCGCCCGGGCTTGTTGAAGAGTGGCAGGGGGAATCAAGCTCTAGGGTCTAGGTCGAAGCTCTGCGGATATGCTCCAGGAATATGACTGCCATGAGAAGCACCTCACATCCGATGCAATGCCCAGTGGCTCGCAGTTTTGTTTTTGTATCAACTATGAGACTATGGGGCTA
Source organism: Symbiodinium necroappetens (assembly GCA_905231915.1). NCBI lineage: Eukaryota > Dinophyceae > Suessiales > Symbiodiniaceae > Symbiodinium > Symbiodinium necroappetens. Next base: position 14,435 of record CAJNJA010014853.1, on the reverse strand, counting down.
CCGCTTCGCGCTCAGCCTGCGTCGATCTGGCCTTGGACGCACCCGAAGGAAAGCAGGCACAGGACACAGATCGGTCAAAGCGAAGTGTTCAGGACGGAGCCAGCACATCATCTGGGTGCGAGACAAGTGCTGCTCGTGCCGCCTGACCTCCTGAAAAGGTGGCAGGCTCGGTCGGCGGTGCAGGGCCTGAAAACCGGCAGCTTCGTTTCTTCCACGCTTATAGGGCTTCGAAGCAGGCGACCAAGCTCCAGACCGCTCTCTCGCAGCTGAGACAGCTTTTCCGTGGAGGTTCCAAGTCTGCTCATCGAGGTGAGAAACGAGTCCTGCCATGAGCTACTCCGGACATGTGCGAACTCATGGCGCAACAGCCTTGCAGCGACCTTTGCTTCAAACCTACCTCATGCAAGCACCAGCCCCATAATTCTACCACGGTTCCACATCCTTTGTGCCTGTTTGATGCCATCCAATCGCATGCTACCAGTAACACCAATGCAAAACTAGTCTAGCATGGTCGATCTGTCTGACCGTGGGGACGGGGGGGGGGGACGTGCGACACCACCAATACGCAGGCGCGGGCAACCCCAAGCTGCACCAGCACCATACAACAGTGGTGGGGGGGATTCCTCTGGAAAAGGGGGGGCGGGGGTTGGGTCCGGGAACCGAGAGCATGTGCTGTATATATATATATATGCACATATGTATACGTATATTTACTTGTACTTATACTGATTTGTTTATTTACTTACATACCGATGCATATACATGTACGGATACTGTTGCTGCATGCATATAGGTTTGTGGGTTTGTATTCATTAATCTATTGACCTATTTCCTGCACATAGAACACAGAAGCACAAAATGCACACACAGGATGGATGCGTGGCATGGATGTACATCCGCAAAGATCCACCAAGGAGGTATTTGGCCATGCCAGCAGTGCCCAGTCGTGCGGAGAGAACTCCCGGAGCCGCTTTTCGGCCTGGGAGCTTTTTAGCGTGCTGATAGCGTGCTGATGCTTTGCCTCCATCCGTGTGAGGCCCTGTAGGCGCCTAAGCCCTCCAAAACAGCGAACCGAAATGAACCGAAGCTACCAAACCGCCTCGTGAGCTACTGTGGCCGTGCAAGCCATCGTAGCTGCTTCCAAAGCTCCGGATGGCCCTGAACTGCCTTACGAATGCTTGAGTGTGTTTGCAAGTCGCGGACCCACTTGGGAAGTGCATGGGCGACCCGATCATCGCGATACCTGCATAGGTCGTCTGTTGTACAAAAACCGCAACAATACACATCGACCACGGCCGGACAAGGAACACCGCTCGGGTGACTCAAAATTTCACTCATTGCAGCCCAGCCACTCCGCTGCTGCTAAGCCTACGACGACTGCCCCACACTGATTTGTGCTGTACGACATTACACACGCGGCCTCGAGCGAATCGAACGAAGTCCACTGGTTCAAAGAAGCCAAGGTGACGATGCAGGTGCCGGCCTGAACGTGTCTAGCTTTGGTGCACTCCGAGCAGTTGATCAAGGAGTGCCCGACAAAGCGTCGAGAACAAGGCGTGCTCCTCTGGGCCTTGGCACTCAACATCCTTCATCGGATCAGAGCTCTGCCCGTATGACGGCTCCTCTTCTCAGCGGCATGCATCGTCTCGAGAAGATCTCTGCAACTCGGGCCACATCGTAGCCTGTACATCGATGCTGCTTTTCCGTAGCCGATTTCATGCCATGAGAGTGGCACACTCTTTGGTCTCATCTCTCAAGTCCATGAGACGACGTGCAAATACCTGCGCAAAGGCACGAAGAAAGCTATGGCCGAGCCGCGGAAGCATTGCTCACACCTGGGCCAAGCCGGGCATGAACTCCCCCTTGTGATCCACTTCTGCCATGAAGCGGACGGCTGTGCCGACCTGCCTGTAGCATTGCGTGTAGGCCCTCCAAGCCCAAGCATCGATTTTACGAGCATGGGATGTGACCTGCCTCAAGCTCAAAGTATCGCGATCCTGACGGATCTGGCTGAGCATCCTGCGATACCTCGGGGAGCAGTTCCTTTGCGGGCATAGCCTCCTGCCATGCGGGAACCTAAGCTAAGCCAGCTAAGCAGCCGGCACATCCATCACTGGCTCTGAGGTGGGCATCACAGGCGCCAGGGCCAGGCCGATGTCAGCTAGGCACGAGGCCGGATAATCGTACCTGTCTCTGACCAGGGCATCCACTCTTTTTGACTCAGGCCAGGCTGCGCCAATGCTCAGAGACGTGAGCGAGGACGGCCTGCCAGGAGCACGTGTATCTAAGTAGATGTCGCTGCTCGGATGTAATGCCTCGAAAAGCTGAACTTCGAGCACCTTCGAGCTGCAGCGGGAGGGCATGGAGGGCTCGGGGCTTCAGCTAGCCTTTAAGCGTGCACAGGCCCTGCACAGCAGCGCCAGAGCTGGCCTTGAACTAGGAAAATCGGGCTTGCAAAAGGGGGTCGCCTCACCCTCAAAGCTGGGCCAGTCTTCTCCAAGCCATATGCGGTGTTGGACCTGCGCGGCCTTCCCTCAGCAGCGCCGCCGCCTGAGGAACTGCTGCCATCTGCCGCATGGCGCCAGCTTCCGATCGCCTGGAAGGATGCCATCTCCAGGAAGGAGTAGTCCTCAGAGCGGCGGCTCAGCAGTGGGGGGTACTCTGGGATCGTCGTCGCACATCAATGTGCGCCTGGAATTTCAGATGGGCAAAGGCCTCCGCCAGCTCCGCGAGCTGCAGAAAGGACGGGCAAGAGCCAGGAAGGCCCTGAAAAGCCCCCAACGGATTTCTTGGCTCTTTTACGCGGGAGAGAATCCGAGAGCGTCACCTGCCCCTCCGAGGCTTGTTGCACACGAACTTGCGCCTCAAACTGCGGTCTGCGCACAAGTTCGTACCTGGGGGGATTAGAGCCCGACTTGCGCCGAAATCTGCCTGCGCTTCTTTGTCCCAGGCAGGACTCGGGATGCCACTGTCTCCGACTCAGGTACCGGCCCTAGGAGCGTGTAATGACACACTTCTGTGCTGGCATAGGCCTCTGATGGGATGCACTCAATGTCTGCAGCCATCAACAGCAGAGCATTGTTGTCTTTGCGTCCCTGCCTGAGCCAGTCGAACCATTTCAATTGGGGTGATTTCGCTGAGCTGCGGCCTTGGCCAAGGACATGCAAGGACATGACCGAACAGTATGTAGGCGAATCCGTGGTGCAAACTCCACCAGTCTGGCAACCTCCTCCATCATGTGCTTGTCCTGCCCATTCAGAACTAACAGCCAGCAATTCAGCCATGTTGGTGTCAAAGCTAAGTCGTCCTGCAGTTTGGCAATGGCGAAAGCATGGGCCACAAGGACAAGCTGGTGCGACGTGTACCTCACTCACAAAACCTACAGACCACAGAAGCTACTCACTTAAGTCCTAAGGCTTTGGCTTAGGCAGCATCTTCCTGAGAAATCGTGATACCTTCCAAGCGGCTCTTCGACGAAAATCCTGCTTTGAAGCGAAGACTCGCAGAAGCGCGCATGCTCCATCTCATCGATGCACTTCAGCTCGGCATAGTACTTTGCTAAGCGAGGCAAGTTGAGCACCTGGGCTAGAGTGTGCTAAAAGCATGCAAGTTGAGACTGCTGAGCCTGGGCTCAGGCCTTGCGATGGATCTTTTTAAGTCTGGACCTCGAGCTGAATCAAAAGCCTTCAGACAGCTGCAAAACTCCCTAAGGCAGCCGCGTAATGAAGCGCAGGCGCCAATCCGTTCTTTCACAGCCGCCGACGTCTGTCAGCCTCCAAGGCTGTGAGGTGACAATTGACCATGCTGCGGGCTTTGCAGCACAGGGGCCGCTTCAGGACTTTGAAATAGTGAAATGTCCTACAGCCAAACTCAAGCCGCAGACTTCATTCACTCCGTTCCTGTCTGCCGTATCTTTGCACTGATCCATTGGGCACAAGTCCTCTTCGGGTGCTTGTGTCGGAACTGTACCCATACCTGCAGTGCTCCAATCGCGAGGCTCAGGATTCTTTCCGGCTATCTCGTTTAGCACCTTGCGTGTACTTCAGAGGCTTTTTTCATCGCCAGTGTTGGGAGAAGGCCAGTTCTGAGACCGTTGAAAGCACGCCTCGAGCACTTCGTCGGCAGATGTGGCAGCTGCTAGCCCCTGCGCCATGCCAACTCCAAGCAAACATCTCGGCTGTCTGCATTGTGGCTTCGTTTTTGAATTCGTCTAAATCCATGGGTCAAGCAGATGATGATGACCGTGAGTGCGATGTGACGAGGAATGCGCATTGAACCCGAGTTCCAATCTGCGAGTGCGACAGTCTACAACTGAAGGTCGAGCACGCAAGCCTTCTCTGTGGAGCTACGGACAAATGACTAAACAGCAAGAGGTCGAAACGCCGGTGATGACAGGCAAAGACTCACAACGAGTATCACGGGCCTGGATATCGGGATACTAGAATACAAGGTTAGAATCGAGACATGAGTTCATACAGCCCCTTGCTTCAGTGCTTTGAGGTCATGTGGCCTGAAGCCTCCAAAACTTGACGCACTTAACCATTGCCACAGCAGATCATAATTTCGTTTTTCGTTGATTGCGGGAACCACTGTCCATGAACAAGTGCTGATTGGTCGACTGGCATTTATACTGCATGTGCACGTTGACGGCTCTACAACGTTACAACATATATTAAATGCAACAATGTCTATGTATGCATATGCATATGTATATATATATAGACACCTTTATATTATGTATATAAATATAAATATAAATATAAATAAATATATATATATATATATGTGTGTGTGTATACACATATACACACATTTATTTGTTCATTCATCTATGTAAACATTTACTCACATCTATCGGATCTATCGATCTGTTGCAATATTCGAGGCAGAGCGCAAAGGAGCTACAAGATATGAAGTGACACTACAGAATGACACACATATACTATCGTACATGATATGCCTTCATGCTCGACTATCAAACTAATTTTCTATGTAGTACGCACCTATGTCAGGCCTGCAGCCGTGCAATGCCGTGCAGACAGGCACGCACTGTTCTTAGTTGTTGAACTTCTTTAAGCGATGGTTCGCTTGTAATCGGAAGGCAGGCCTTGGGTAAGCGCCAATTCCAAGAGTGCGCATGCTTCGATTGTGTCCAAGTTGGCCAGGGTGTCGGAATCCACCTGATCCAAATCTGTTACAATCAATCGAATCATGAAGCTGCGCGGCCTTTGGCGATTCTCCACTGCCCGTGGGGCGATGTAACCTGGCATCGCCCACTGAGGTGCAGAGCAATTTCACATGTTGGCGAAGTGACTCTGGCAGCCGGAGCACGTTCCGTGTATTTTCGCCAGTTTGCCTTCCCAATTAGCTTGTGGAACCGATAGTAGTACCTAAGACCGCAGCAGAGAAACGCAAAACTTGTCATCTCACCCTTATTGTTGAGCGTCGCGCGTTCCTTTCCGATCGGCCGCCCCGAACTTGTGGTGCTCACGCCTTCCAGGCCGGCCATCCTTTGGGCCAAAGCGTACCTTCACGCTGTTCACGAGTGCACATAGCTGTCTGCAGCTTGCTGCAGAAACTCGCCTGTTGTAACAACGGAGGGAGGCAGACGGAAAGCCTTCAAGTTGGTAGAGCTGCATGGGACTTGCTGCCCGAGACAACCTTTTTCTCTCAAGCTGCATCCTAGACGGAGCTGCTCGTGCTCACTGATGCTCGCAGATTCCTTTCAGGCACACCGATAATGCTAGGTGCATGTGCTCAAACGTCAGATCAGACACACATGGGTGCAGTGATGCGGAGAGACTGTCCTGTAAAGAACCTGCCCATGACCATCAATGCTCCTCTCGGAGGCCTGTTCATCAGCCGGGGCCCGCCCGCATGCACTCTCGATCCAGGGCTCCGAAACAGGACTCCACACCGACTGCAGCCCCCGCTGGCACCTGCATCCACTTCTGGAGTCGCTGCCAAGGCGTGAGACCGGATTCCGGTGTCCTAGCATCGGCACAATCTCTCCAAATCTCCGCACCTTTGACGCATCCAGCCTTGATGTTCGCGATGCTCGCCGCAGCTCAGCAAGCAGCTCCCGCTGAGCCTGCGCAACAGCATCGCCAGCGTCAACAACATCGGACTTCAGAGAGCTCACCAGACATGTGCCTGCGCTTGTAGGTCTGTGCAAGCCTGAGCTGGGCTGCATCACTTCATCGTTTTCGATGCATGCCGTCATCAGTAGCTTGGATCGTAGCATCCACATTGGGATCATTGCCGCCGAGCTGAGGTGCACAAGCCTTTGCAAGCTCGTCCTGCAAAATGAAATCAAAACTGTCAACAGCAGGTGCAGGTTACATTCCGAGACGAGCTGCGCACCTGACTTTAGCCAGTCTAAACTCTCAGTGCACCTGCATGCGCGAGTCAGTGGGCGGATCCAGGTACAGAAAGCTCAGCCGCTCCAAGCACACGGAGAGAAGCAAAGTCAAAGCCTTGGCTGCTTGATGTCAGGTCGCATCCACAAGATTAAAAGCACGCAACGAAGGCGGCACATATCACTGTACCCAACGACTCGGCTATGGATCTGGCCATCTGCACACCACAGCGAAGTACTTTCAAATGGCGAGGCTGAACTTTGGCCCCGAAAGAAACCTCATGTTTTTGGATGCAACCAAGAACGAAATGGCATCAGATACCCATGGACGTGCAATCATCATGCCTCAACCTGCCACACGGGCTTGTGACTCGACCTGTGAGCTCCAGGCAATGCCAGTCTGAGAACTCATCAGCGGGCATGCCTGGAGGTGTGCAATGCTGCCCTTCGGCCTAGGGCCTAGGCCCATGCATCGCACGCGCGCGCCTGTAGCTCCAGCCATTCCAGGTCTTTTGCTGTGAAAAGATTTGGCAGATCTGCAAAACGGAGCGGCAGACTCTGTACCTTGGAAATCCGCGAAAGATGCTCTCTCATTGAACCCTGTTGTCAGGCCGTGGCGCTAAATTTGGCTTTGAGTCGAGCAACACGCAGTCTTGCCAGCGACGGCATGGCCGGCCAGCGGGAACTCCGTTCCGAGCCTGGCGAAGACGAGCAATCATTCACGGCACTGCTTCCGGGCTACGGCTATGCCAGCACATCGGCAAGCTTCATGCATGCATCGTCGAATCAAAGTTTCTTGCTGCATTCTTTCTTCTGCAGCTTCTGTCTGTGTCATGCTGCCGTCATGGTCGTACGTTGCAGCTCTTGGCTCGTGGATGAAAGCGAAGGTTGTCGAGTGTTGGACTGGTGCTGTCAGCGGAATCCATCCGCGATGAGCAGGCACAGCACGAGCCCAAAGGCCAACGATGCCAATGCAAACGAGAAGCATCGATGAAACATCGGCAACGAGCACGATTCTTTCGACAGCAGAAAGGAAGCGTCGGATACTTGTTTCAGTCCCCCCCTCCACAAGCCTTTGGCAACCACTACCGCGACCAAGCGTAAGTAAGCTTAGGAAAACGCATCTTCAGTTGGAACTGCATCTGCAGCTCTTGAACGCTTCGCTAAGCCATGCAAGAAATTCTCAACTCTTGAACACCTCAGCCTGAACATGCCTGAACTCTTGCCATGTCTAAGATCGCATCAGCAAGTGCACTCTGCTCCTTTTCTGCGTCGAACAAGTTCAGCACAAGATGCCCGCTGAATGCACAACTGCCCGCATAGAGTCAGTTGTACAATGCTCTTCCTGTTATGCGGCACTGGGACACAGTGCCTCTTCACTTGGCCTTTCAGGCTCACAAGGAATAGCAGCCCCCCATTCTCAAACAAAGCCTGCCACGGCTGGTTTCACCTACGCCGGGGAAACCAGAAAACCCCGAAGGTCTCATGCAGTCGTCCGCAGGGCCCTTGCCAGGCAACTCAGTCCAAGGCTCCAGGAGATCAAGTACTCAACCCGCACGCCTGTTGCCCGGCCCGAAACACAGGAGCCCCGAGTGTGGCTCAGCTACCGGTCGTCAATGAAGGCGCCCAGTGCCAACGACAATTTTTTCTTCGCCCGAGGCCCGCCGCAGCCAGCCCAGATGATCAAGAAAGCAATGAGAAAAACATATTATGTCTTTCAGAACTGCAATCTCGAAGTTCGCAACCACACACAACTCAGCGGCGCCGCCTCCCTTGCCTGCACCCACGCCACCACAACTTCCTGCTGCAACCTGTCCTGCGTGACGATCATGCTCGCAGTAAATCGCATGCTTGACACGAAGCAACAGAACGTCCACTTTGTTCGAGACAAACCGAGGAAGCAGACCAAAAGCACGGAAATGGCTGGACGGCCCGGCTTAAGTTGTACCTTCACCTTGTGAGACTTCCAGCCACAGTTTCCAACCAGGAGCATGGCCCCGCACTAGGCAAAATCTGTCTGAGGGACGAGGAGTGCGTGATCGGCGTGATCCGCCAGCGATTCAAACATGAGGAGCTTCGAGAGCAATACTGTGTGGCCCGCATACCCATCACGGTTCCCCTTGCACCTCCTGCAGGGTTGCTCGATGGGCAGCCCAACTCGGCGCGTGGTCTGTCCAAGCCGGTCGAGACAGACCAACACTCTTGCATGACTGGTGTGGCTGGCCATGCAGTGAAGGCGATTCTGAGTCTTGGGCCACGACCACAGGGCTAGCATGACCAGCACAGGAGAGCCGAAGCAAGCAGAGCTGTTAGTCTGCTGAACAAGATCGCTATGCCCAGCACGTAGCACACGCTACCGGCTGAATGCACAGCTGCACACGCGGGATCAGTTGTATGAGAATAGAGAGAGATTGCACAACAGTACGTTGCTGTTGGACATGCAGTTACAAGTTCTGACAAGCACAGTGACACAGTGCACCCGAGGGACCACAACCGTCGTAGCTAAAGTCCAGAACAGTCAGCCGCGATGAGACAGCGAGAATATTACCTGAGACACTGCTGGTCTGACGTGTAGAACCTGCTGGTAGGAAGTCACATGCGGCCAAGCTGCTCAAGGCCAGGTCCACATCAAGCTTGGGCCTGAGGTGAGGACTGGTCCCATAGGGCACACACACACACACATCTGCTTGCCGTACTGGCCGAGCCTGCCCCCGCACGGACTGCTGCAGGCTCCGCGTACTCGAAGCTGATGCAAGTCCGGCAGCTCTCCAACAAGTGCGGGGAACCAGCTACCTCAAATGGACAGCAAGCAAACATAGCGCTACCTTTCAGGCTGCCCTGTAGCAAATGCACAGAAGTTGGGCCAAGCATCATCCGCCAGCAATTTCCACCAGCTCCACATGCTTCAGGCAGCCTCTGCCCAGCAGTCTACGAAGGCCTTCCGGAGTTGAATCACCATCGTCACCTCCCAATCAACAAAGAAACACCCACAATCACATGCGCACACACACACACAAGAGCGCGCAGACGCCCAAGTCGGTTTCGATGATTCTGGGATTGCAAGAGCCTGGAAGATGCAGAACCCGCACCAAAGCTTCCGGCTGGCTGGCGGCTTGGCGCCAGGTGTGTCTGACTTGAGCGCACCGCAAAGTATCCTCACTGCGAGCTGCAAAGCCATGTGCAGTCCCAGACTCACAGGCATCTGCTGGCACTGTTGCACCAGCAAAACAACAACCAGTAATCGCTGCCGAACTCACAACCACCACAGTTTCCTCTTCTTCATCAGGGCGTAGGGGGCTGTTTCCTCTCTCGCTCTCGCTCTCGTGCTCTCCTCCAGAGACAGGTAGGTGAGAGTACCTTGGGCCACAGTCTGAAGACACAACGTGTAATGGCTAGTCTAGATTTCATACCAGGATGCATACGAGCACCGGTAAGTCGCAGCTCAGCGCCGCAGGCTCCATCTATGCCATGGCTCAAGCAAGCTGGAAGTGGCACAGCATCACTACTGCGTCCACAGAAACAAGGATGCCTTTTCACACAAACCGACCAAGATGTGTCGCACTCTGGTTATCGCGAGTTCGAGCAAACCCTCGGTGGGCATGTGTGACAGAGCTTCTCATGTACTCAGCAGCTCAGTACCAGCATGTACCAGCTCTGCCCGTACTGGCCTGTCAGCCTGGAATTCGGACCTGGCATGCGAGGCGAGGCCCATGCGATCCTCGGTTGCCCAGATGTAAGCTCAGCGCTGTTGCTTCGCGGCGCCGGCGATGCTGGGCCACCTTCGCCCCACTTGACACACCCTCGCAAGCATGGCTCGTGGATGGGGAACAGGGTCAGCTAGGCTTTTGTAGTATTAGCTCGACAGCAGTCGATGAATCATTTCTTACACTTCCGAGCTCTGCGATGCTGAGAGGCTGTGCTTGCACAACGCTTTGCTGCGATCTTCAGTTGCGGCGGTGAGACATGCTCATGCAGAGCCCAACGAATTGAAGGACTCGCCGTCTGAGCCAACAGGAGGCAGTCAAGGCAGCAGCCCAGCGCGCAAAGCACATGCTGAATGAGTTGAGTGTATTCGCATCCAAAGATTTTCGCCGTCGCCGCTGGCATGAACCGTGGTGGCTGTTCGCCCTCGTAGAAGCCAAACTCATGAATCTCAGCACTTGCACCTGAGAGGACACAAAGCTGGCATGCCACAGTTTGCAGCAGGGGCCAGATTTGTGCTTGGATGTCGGCCGATGGCATAGCTTCTGGGCAGCCAGGTGTTCAGCACGATCTGAGTGGCATACAGAGAGCAACGCACTCCCCAGTACGAAAAGGCTAAACGAGATGTCAAGACTCGATAATGTCGAAAGTGGCCCTTGATCCCACCTTCGTCCCGACCAAAATCTCTTGAGTTGGTCCAGTCTCTCCCATCCAGACTCCGTCTGACCTCCGTGGGAGCGAGGATCACAGGAGCAACATGCCAGAGCCCAACAATGCACACGCCTCCGATCATGCGACTCTGAGAGGGATGGGTCCCATGACGGGTCCAAGGCGTCCTAGGCAAAAGGTCAAATCGAACAGTAGCTGCGTGGACAAGTCGAGCCAGCTGTCCTTGTCGATCTCTGCGTACGTGAGATCGCAGCGTTGCTCGCAGCGCCAGGCCAAGCAATCACCACTGTGCACTGTTATGTCGAAGACCTCGGAGCTCGTAACGATAGGCCATATCTCGTGGCCGATGTCGGCGGCAGCTCATGCTAGGGCTGCTAGGGGCCCTACCGCAGCATCAAAGCGATTTCGCGATTCAAACCAGGTGTGTGTGCCGTTTGGCGGCTTGGCACGTCCAGTTTCTTTCCTGGTACGCATCGGAAAAGCCATCTTGGCGATGACGTCGAACACCATTTCAGCTCCGTGAGACCGTGACCCCTGAAGCTTTAGCGGACGAGCGACGAAGAATTGCAGGCCGGCAAAAGTGATTTCGTTAAACGGCGTCACCATGTAAACGTAGGATAAGATTCCACGCCACTTAGGTGCATGCCTGAAGGCACCAAAGCACAGCTTGGAGTCCACCACGATGCGATCCTGACGTGCCCTGTCTGCCTGCAGACCGGCTAGCTGCAGAGCATTGAGCTCTTGAGGGACCTGATATCCGGTCCAGGCAGTTGTATCAGCCTGCAGGTAGTACGCCGTCCGTAGCAGGTTGAAGGTACTGTCAGCAACGCCGGCTGCGTTTGCATGGATGAAGCAAACAGGCCTCTGGAATAAAACAGACTTCAGCTGTCCCGTGCGCTCATCAATTCCAAATTGCCTTGGGACGATGGAACGCCGAGCCAAGTTGACCACGAATGCACCGCCGTAGTCTAGTGCGACCTGCGTCATTTCTCCTCGACTTACCAATAACCCACACTCCCCGGGCTGTTGAAACCAAATTACATTTCTTTGCCACAGAAGAACGAACCCCCGGCGTTCGCTGCCCGCCTGGTCTGGATGGTCCAGCAAATACTGGTTCCACATGTATTGATGGCTTTTTCCCGCCCGGCGGAATGGGTCTCCGTTGGATGCGAATTCCTGTAGCTGTGACTGCACGTGCAGCAGCCGCCTCAGCAGGATTTGTGTGCCATGCTGAGTCCAGAGTCCAGGACAACACATGACAACACCTCCGACATCGTGAGTGTTCTCTTGTGGCCGCCAAGTTGCCTCAAGGCAATCTCCAGCGCCGCTGCACGACCCCCGTAGAAGCCGCCGTTCAGAAACTCTCCGGCGACCGGGTGCTGAGCTTGCAATTGTTGAAAGGGTTTGAAGCCGTAAGCTGTTCGCTGCGATTTCCTGCACATGCTATCTTGACGTACCATGTCGTGACAACCTGCATACATAACACAATCACATCCAGCTACTCGAGTGGTAGAGGTGTGTTGACTCGTTGACACATAATTAATATAAGTAGACAAAGAAACATACACAATATGAATGTAAATATACATGGACATGTATGCTGAAAACAAAGAGACCATCCGACTTCGCCCAACCTAATGTAGCACTGCAATCACCTCCATGCATGGTGGCACATGCGAGGCGGATGCATTCTGGGTCTGATCAGGAGTCACACGGACTTGCTGCCTGGGGTAATCCCTGAAAACTCCATTAGCTCACGCCTTTGCTGCTAGGACTGCGAGGGCTTTGGGAGTCAGCATGGTAAGTGCCCAGCTGCGAGCTGAAAAGACAAACCTGGACCGTGCCGACCGGGATCCAAAACTAGCCGTCTGATGTTCTGAAATACTCCGAGCTGCTATTGGTTCCGAGCCGCTGCTCACTATGCCTGACGTTTCAGACATTGCTAGGCACGGAGCATGCTCGTCAGGCGGCCTCGCAGCTTCATGTATCAAAAGAGATTTCACTGTGCAGATGCATCACGAAGGATCTCTCCATCCCAGCCTGCTCTCCCACACATAGGGCATCTGAGCTTGCTTGCGGCACAGGTCCAGCATCTTGGCCTCATGCAGCCACTCGTCACACGATGAATCTTGGCCACGTCATTGCTGGCCTGACGTACTCTGGCATGACTGCCTGCAGCAGGACGGGGATATCCGTCCATGCCGGCGGGATAAAGATCGAACCTTTGCTGCAACATCTGCAATAAGGACACTCCATTCCCAGAGTCAGGCTGTGAAAGTTGCATGCTGTTACCGAGAACGCTCGTTGCATCTAGGTTTCTCGATTCCGAACACCATTGGGCGCTGCAGCTCATCCAAGGCCTGATACTAGTGCGGGAGAGCGTAGAACTTCCTGAATGCTTCAAGCTCTCATCGGCACTCCTTGCTGAGATTGCGCTGGCAATCAAACATTGCAACATCGAATGCATCAGCGTAAATGACCAGACGATCACCAAGGCCAATTTCGCGAAGATGAGTCACATAGGACCTTTAGTCGCATGCTGGACATACTGATCGCTGTCCGACAGCTGAGACTTCTCCATCCCACCAAGCTGCAACAAGTATCTCTCGGCATCGAAGAAGCCAAATTGCCAGGGCCTCTCTTCCTCTGGCGGCTGGAGTAGGCGCAAACGCAGGGGCCACCGCACAGAGGAGCGCAATGCATGCGCCCGCCGGGGCGCATCGGTGACGGTCACGAGGTCGAATGGGCCATGCCCAGGATCCTGCATGATCGGCGTCTTCTAGGAGGAAGAGTATCCAGAAGCAACATTACGCCAAAGGGGACCTGGTAGTGAAAACCCTGCATTCCCAACAAGCATTCCCACAACCCCTTTCGAGGCCCGCAAAAACACCCCAAGGGACAGAAATCCGCACCTCTCTGCGACCAGAGCTTGCTTGCCATCCCAAAGCATGCACCACACGCGGAAATACTAGTCGTGCTGAAAGATGTCATGTATGCGGTGGCAGCCAATTTCGGGCGGCGGACACACAGGACTGTGGCGGATGGTCACGAATGAAACAACACCAACACCACGACTACGACCACGACCACGACTGCCGCTCCTCCTCCTGCGACTCCTCCCCTCCTCTTCCTCCTCGTACTAGTACTAGTAGAGTGTGCCGGGAATCTAGAACAATTCTTTGAGCAAGTTTGCCAAGCAATCTTGCAATCTTGTCCCACTTGCCCCACTTGGGGGGTGGGGAGCAAGATTGCCAGCATTCTTGCAATCTTGGTCAAAAAGGTAAACTAGTCGGCGAGCAAGTGGAGTGGGGCAAGTGAGGCAAGATGACCGAGATTGCAAGATGCACCAAGATTGCAAAATCACCAAGATAACAAAGATTTGCTCTCCAATTAATTGTTCTAGATTCCCGCCGCAATGTACTAGTACTTCTACTATGGCATTCCTAATACTAGTACTCGTCCTCGTTCTCGTACTACTAGTAGTAGTAGTAGTAGTAGTAGTACTACTACTACTACTACCACCACCACCACTGCTGCCACTACTAATTACTACTACTACTACTACTACTACTTCTACTACTTCTTCTACTTCTACTTCTACTTCTACTTCTTCTACTTCTACTTCTACTTCTACTTCTACTTCTACTTCTACTTCTACTTCTACTTCTACTTCTACTTCTACTTCTACTTCTACTTCTACTTCTAC
>CAJNJA010014851.1:0-12016 GCA_905231915.1 Symbiodinium necroappetens | reverse complement strand
CCAAAAGTAGAGGACCCAAAGAAGCCAGCGCAGCTGGGCAGGTCACGCAGGGAGGGCGAAGCCGTCGGCCCTCAAAAGGCAAAGTTCGCAAAGTTCCCTCTGAAGAAGGGGGGGCCCCTTAGTCAGGGCCAAAGGTCGCAGCTGAGACTGCCAAAGAAGGTGCCGCAGGCACACAGCAATCCCACTGGGTCGAAAGCAGCACGAAGTCGCCCTCGAAAAGGCCACCCCTGAAGCCCACAAGCAAATAGTGAGCCAGCTGCCCTCGGGAGGTAAAGGAAAAGGAAGAGAAGCACAGCAAGCGGAGCGGCGCAGCTATGGATCTTCGAAGCACTCAGGCTCCGGTGCCACTATGAAATGCACGTGCAGCGCACTCAAAAGGCTAGCCGGTTTTCCTGCCGATTGCCATAATCGGGTCAAGGCCTAAAAGTCGGCACAAGCACAGGCAGGCTGCACATCTCTCGATCAAGGCCCAACGCTGTCAGCAACTGGTTTCACACATATGGAGCTTGACGCTTGTGAGCCCATCCTTCTCAACAAGCCTACAATCTCTCAGCCCTGCTCCTTACACGATGCTCCGTGCACAGCCAAGTGCAGGACCACTGCTGCGCTCGACCAAGATCGCCCAAACTAAGGCTGCTGGTGCTGGTCCTTGGCATGCCATGCTGAGCATAGTGACCAATGCAGGAGCTGCGGGACTCCAGCATTTCTGTCAATCGTATCCTGTCCTTAGTCTTTCACTGCTGCACCACGACTCATCAACTTCGCTGTTACCCTTGAGTGTACTCGCTAAGTCAGTGACATCCTCATTTCCTTCTGGCGATCGCATCGGAGGAGAATTGTAGCCCTGGTGCTTGATGGGATCCGAAACCGTGGTGTCCAATGGCAAACGACTGATGACGGTGGGTTCACAGCTGCAGTTGTGCTTGGCACCTGGTAGAAGATCGGTGACCAGCTTGGTCGCCGTGCCCTGCCCTGGAGTCACGGTCCCATGAGGCCAATTTTTGCACGAAAGGAAGTCTTTCTGGCCCACACGCTCGAAGAGGCCCCGCCAGCTCGCCCCCCTGGCAGGGCGCAGGGCAGCGCAAAAAAGGAAGCGGCAAGCCCTTTCAGGGCGCCTCTCGGGAGTGCCCGGAGCTCCCGGGCCGAAGCCTCGCTTTTTCTTTCGCGTGGCAGCTGAGCTGAAGCGAAGCTGGGCCGAGCGCCTGAGCTTCCCCGCTCGGTCGCTGTCCTTCCCAACCTCGCGCTCTGTAGCGCTTTTTGCGCTGCAAGCTCGGCGCCGCTCCAGCGGAAGCTGAGCCGCCGGCCATGAGCTCAGTTGGAAAGAGCTCGCTCGCTCAGCTCCTGGCGGGAGTTCGGTCTCTCTTGCCTGGGTACAGGTGATGGCCTCATTGGAGAAGGCAAGAACAGACATTACAAGTAGCAGCGATCACAGCACGAAGGATCGTCACACAAGCCAAAAGCGAAGCGTCCAGCAGCTTCGACATGCCGGCTTCCCAACCTCAAGTTACAAATGCAGATGCACGCAGATGCCATCTGCACTCTCCGAGGGTCGTGCCGGCGTCGCTGAGGCTGCTGTGCCGTGTGCTCCTGGACTCACCGCGACTTGCCGCTCTGCCGCGCTCTGCCCTGCTCTGCGGCTCTTCGCTCTAAGCTTCGCTGCCGGGATGTCCCAGAACTCCATGTCACACTGGAACTCAGCTGCAGGAGTTGTCACCTGCAGATTACTGCCGCAACAGCAGCCACAGGCACCAACTCTCCCTATGCAGGGCCTGGACGACCGCGGGCTCACCGTCGATTGTGTCTCGCAAAAGGTTGCTCCGCAAGACATCGTGCCTGCAATTGGCAGACGGAGACTCAGGACTGGTGGAGTGGAGGTGGAGGAGTCTTCCGCCTCGCAATGACCTCGAGGTGAGCTCGAAAAGCATAAGCACGGTGAATTTGCGATTGCGAGTCGGCGAGTCGCATATGCGGTTCGCAGATCTGTGGCCCATGACCCGGTCCAGCGCAGCAGAGAGCGCGGATCGGTTCAAGGCTCCCTCCAACCTCAAAAGACTCTTCTCTCTCTGTGAAGCTCTCTCTCAGCCTCTCCTTGAAGCCTCGGCTCTGCCGATTAGCGCCCCGCTTCAGGATCAGCGGTGAGTTGTAGGCCGAGCTGCCCTCGTGCAACTCCTGCAACACAAGCCTGGAAGGTTGGAGCTCGAAATGCGAAATGCGCTGCTCTCTATGAATGAGAGCCAAGACTTGCTGTCCAAATGCAATTGCTGCAAGTGGCATGTGCTCTTGGCCCAGGGAAGCCGGCAGTAGCCCTTCGACTGGAGCCGGACCCAGGAGGATCTCCTGGCAGAGTCGATCGCGAATCCACTGGAAATTTCTCTGCGATCTTTTCTCACCTGGCGGCTGCCAGAAAGCACTTGGGCGAGGCTCGCCACGTCGGGATGCGCGTAGAGCTCGTCGAACTGCAGAGCCACCGCCTCGTCTCTCGGAGAGAAGCTTTCTTGCTTTCTTGCTGAGTTTCTTCTTGCCAAAAGAATCGGCCTCCGGCACCTGAGCTCTCAAAGCAGACAGCAACGCTGCAGCCTTGAGAGAGGTGCCCCCCAACCTTCGGTGGCAAAGAAATATAACAGTAGAGAGGACACGTTGTGTACCATCTATACCAGGGTCTCGAGACTCGAGCGTAAAGAAGTCCGAGTGGACGGAAGTGAGCGTCGGGTCTCGCCTCAAAGCCTGTCAGCACAGCTCTACTGAGACATCGTTACGACATATTATCCTTCTGTGCTGGCCTGGCAAAAGATGTCAAGGATCTTCTTTTCCAGGGAAGACCTCCCGGGAGCCCAGAGGCCACGAGATGCCACGGGCAGCAGCGCAGGAGCATTGCAGCAGCATTTTGCCATGCCTTGGGGGAACCGCATCCTGCACGCAAATCGTCGGCACCGGTAATGCCTTGCGGTCCACCTGCCAGGCAAGGCATCACAACCGGAGCCGCAAGCCTGGATTCGCTCTCGTGCACTCGGGGGCCTTGCCCGTCCGCCCTCTGGGCCATTCCTTGACATGGACAAGCTCAGGCCACATGTACCTGCCCAGTGCACCCAGCACTCACCCCGGCTTTTGAAGACATTGGCGCTCTGCCACTCTGCGCTGTCTGCTGGCCTTGGCAACCGCTGCCTAGTTTTGTCCACGCACTGCGCGACCTGATTTTCTATACTTGCGGCTCCTGGAATAGTCGGGGCCTCTCTCCGAGAAGGCCGCCGCATCGCCTTCCTCCACACCCTGAGAACACTGAGCTCTCGCGTCTGGCACACAGCAATGCACAGCAACATGCAGGGCAGCGCAGGGCAGCGCAGTGGCCTGCAAGGTCGAGAAGTATCCGATGAGCCGGTCCCCGTGCACCAGCGCCACGGCCTGCGACCCTCCCGGCTCCCCGCAGTCGCCGCCGCCGCCTTTTTAGGCCCGGGGCCTCGGTGACGGCCTTGGCGGAGAGGAGCGCCGCCTCGATCTCGCCGAGCTCCACGCGCTGGCCGCGGAGCTTCACCTCCGAGAATCAGGGCAGAGCGCTCTCACAGCGTGTGACAGTGACCCTTCCATTTTCCTCATATTCCTCACTTCATGTCCATGACCATGACGGTGATGTCTAACATGCAACGGTGACAGTTAGGCGGTTGTGCGGGTTCGACTCACATTTCCTAATGCCGGGGCGCAGCATCATTTTCTGACGGTTCGTTGATGTTCGTTGCGGCACCTGACTGTCCAGGCGTCCCACGAACTCGAGAACGTCATCCTGCTCTTTTTAGGGGATGGGATGATAAGCGCAAGCACTCTCTTTTGCCAGGGCGTCCTGGCAGTAGCGCCCAACATCCCCCGTGAGGTAGGTAATTGGACCGCATTGGGGAAGAACCTCACGGATGGCCTCCACAATGTCTGCAATCTGACATCTTTTTTTTAACAAACTCGGCATCAAGACTCACAAGCCAAGACCGCCAAGACCGCGCCGCGCCTCGGGAGTCTTGATGAAGCGCGTCTTCGTCTCTTGGGGCAGACGAAGGTATCCACTGGCCAAGCCCTGAAAGAGATCCGCGAAGTGTGGTGTTTCAGGCTCTCCGCTCCGACTCCGCTCCCCTTTCTCTCTCTCGCAGTCATATCCGCACCTCTCCCAGGATTCCGATCTGGCCCACACCTCCCAGCGCTGGGCCTCCAGACCATGGGGTGGGGATTCCTGGGCCTGGGCCCCAACTTCCCCAACAACCCCTCTAAGGCTCAAGACGCAGCTGTGGGTCAAGCAAGATCACCTCATGAGGGGCCGGCTTTATCGTCACCCAGAGCTTCAGAGATCCTCTTTTTATCGCTTTTTATCGCCAAGAAACCACAAGTCGAGAAGACATGCCTGAATATTGACTTGCCAAGTACTCAAACGTACCCGGTGAAACCGAATTAAGGCTTCCCATCAGATGCTCTCTTTCAGAGAGCTTTGTGTGCGAGTTGCTCGCTTCAGTGGAGGGCCCTGCAGCCCTGCAAGGGAGAGAGAGCCGGGCCTATGTCTAAGGCCCGGTCTTGTCTGACTGGCTTTGTGCCCTCGCCGTCCTGGCCATCCAAAGCTCGGTGTTCCAGGTCTTTCCAGGCAACGCCACCTCGGCTCAGGAGGAAAAGCCTCCCCTTTAACAAGCCTCACCTTGTCAAAGCCGCACCTTTATAAAGCTGAAAGAAAGAGCACTCTCCAAGAAATGCAGGCGAAGTCACTGGCCGGAAGCCTTCCAGGTGAGGATCCAACTCTGGGGGCTGGCCATGTCGGTAGTCTGTTCGGTAGATCGATTCCTTGACCAAGCTCTTTGCCGAGTAGGCCTGTGGGCTCTGCGGGCTCTGCGGGCTTCCAGGGCCTTCAGTGCTCTCGCTCTTCGGCCAATTGCCGAAGTGAAGCTTCGCGCCAGGGTCGCCAGCACTCTTCAGCAGCAAGCGCGCAGCATTGGCCTTCTGGACACGATCGGGAAAGTCCTCGATCGAGTGACAATATGCCAAGCGATAGTTGGACTTGTATGTCTCCTGCGACCAGAGATCTCCACTCTTCCCGGACTCCATGAGCGCAGAGCTACAATAACCTGAAAACTGGGAGCCAGAAACCTCAGACTCAGCTCACTTGCAGACCTTGCCACGCTTCAAAAGCCGTGGCATGGCAGCATGGCACCGCATGGCACCTCGTGCCAGGAGACAGGCCGTCCGATTGGTAGGCTTTGCACCTGGGCAGACTTGCCATGCGGCGGTGGCCTGCGGTGACCTGCGGTGCCCTGCGGTGCAGGGGCGCAGTGCGCGAGGGGGATGGGCGGGTCATCGGGGCCCCGCGCATGGTTTGGGACTGCACCAATCTTGTCCACCTGCGCGATGTGCGATGGATTGCGATGGTGCGATATGGAATGATGACCTCGTGGAATCAGTTAGTTAGTTGATGCTAGTGCTTGAGATCTCCTCGTAGATCGTGGCCCCAATGCCGGCTTCCGAGGGACCGTAGAAGTTATTCAAGGAGAGTGGCGCCTCCGGGCCACTGCGCCGCGCTGAAACTGGGCCTGGGGAAATCCGGCCTCCAAGATCCGCCGCGCCAGGCTCAAGGAGCAGGCCTGCATCAAGCCATCTCTGCTCTCTTCATGCAGAGGGGCGCTTGCAGAGGCCCCTGCAATGCAGGCGCCTCGCCCACCACGACCAGGGATCGCAGGCTTCGCGGCAGCGCCTGGTGCTCCAAAATCTCCTCGGAGCACCAAGCCGGAAGAGACCCGTACTATACCGCTGCATCACGGCTGTCGACGAGGGTCGGCCAGCAAGGAGGGCACGAAGAGGGCGTGGCCTCAGAGCAAGACCAGTGTGACAGTGACAGGCGCACTCTCCGAGAGCCCAGCTGACCCGCTGCTCATCAACCAGGGAAGCAAGATACTGGAAGTCCTCATCTCACCGACTCATATAGGTGTCGCGCGACAGCGGGCCCGCTGCCTTCGAGCCATCTCTCTTGCTGATCACGACCGTTGCCCCGGACAACAGTGCAGGCCAGATCTCGCAAATCGGCCTGGACGGAGTTCTCTCTTTTTGAGTTTGGGGAAGGGCCACCCGAGAAAAGGGCATCGAGGGCAGCACGCATCGAAAGTCCATGACGTGTGCTGCAGCGTCGCCTGGATCATGCAAAGACAGTAGACTCGGTAGAAGCAACGACCGCCTCTTGCCCCCGCACCTGCCCTGCTTTGAAGCCGAAGTGCTGGCTACTGAACATGACGTGGGCAAGCACTGCTCGCATGGAGAGCAAAACACCTGCAAGAGGGTTAGAGGCTTCGATTCGAGGCTTAAAGTAGTCTCTGAGTGGGGCCTTTAGGACGACCGGTCGAGCCGCCTCAGACTTTCCGAAGGCACAGAGAGGAAAGAGATCTCAGATAAAAGGCCCGCACTGGTGAACACGAGGAGTGCCTGGCCGTCCCCTTCCAAGTAGGGCCAGGAGGTACCGGGCGCACTGCGCCTGCCGTGGCACCCATGCGACTTGGTGGCCTGGTGCCCTGTGCTGGCCTGCTCTGGAGCTCCTGCAGCCAGACGCAAGGACATAAGAAAAACGAGGAGGGGGAGGGGAAAAAGGGGCGGGGTGATTCTCTGGCCTCGGTCACCAGGACGGGCCAGCCCAAGGAGTTGGCGACGGACTGCGCGCGGCGCTCGCAAAGGATGCACTGGGGGTGTGCCTCAGACGCAGAGATCACAGGCGCTGACATGTGTCTGACACACACAAACACACACTGACTGACTGCAAGCGACATGGGAAGCTTGGGCTCCAGGCATCCTGGGCCATTTGCTGGATCCGCTCCGTCGGGTGCGAGGAGTCCAAAGCGAAGTAACCACGTCCAGCCATCCAGCAGCCCAGTGGGCCCGCCACCATCCAAGGTCCAGGGCTCACCATCAAACCGACTAAGAAGTTAAAGCTTTCCAAGAAGGAGCCGTTGCCTTGCGAGCTGAGAGAGAGAGAGCCCTGAGCCGCCTCAGCCGCCTCAGCCTCCTCCACCAAGGGTACACGGCAGCTCAGGAGGCCCGAAAGCTGCCGGCCGGGGGCGGCTCCCCGGCCCTCTCGCTGCCAGCTGCCCAGGCTGCCCTGTCTTTCCCTTGTTGGCCCGCTGAAGGAGGCTTCCTCCAATAAGGCGCTGGCCAAGAGCTGTGCCCGGCGCAGGACCTCGCCGAAGGTGTAGGTCCCTTGCGGGCTCACCACCGCGAAGGCGCTGGGGTTCTCCGCAGCGCGCGACGCCACGAGTCGGGGCAAGGAGTCGTTGGGAAGATCCTGATTTGCACACGACATCAAAAACCGATGAAACCTTTGAAGGCCTCTTAGGCCTATTACAGGCCTTTTTGGGGCCTGTAGATGGACGGTCCTGGAGCCATGGGCTTGTGACCCGTCGGCGCAGCTCCGCAAGATCCTGCAATCAAACGACACTCTGTGCTGCCAAGGGCTTTTTCAGGCTCCCCTGAACAACTCAACAAAAACTCGAGATCCTCATCCACGAACAATGGAACTTGGCCAACATCCTGGGAAGGATCCTTCACCATGGACTGCAGGATTGTCAGGTACTGAGCCTGCAGCCGAAGTACCGCATCTCGTGTGTACGAAGTGGTGCTGTACTGAAAGCTGCCGATGAGATCACCCCGAGGACCATGCGCCACTACCAATGCCAAGTCAAACTGCGTGAACTTCTGGCCAAACCCGATGGACTCTAAGCGCAAAGGACCCAATGAAATCTCAGATCCTTCGTGGCCCATGAAAAAAGATGGAAGTCGAGATTGATATAGCTCATCCGGGCATGTCTGGAAGACAAACAGGGGCTGGAGTAGCGCGCGCAGATCCAGGCCCAAGTCATCGCAAACATGGCTAAGCGGCACTCGTTGATGCTGTAGGGATTCTGTCACATCCCTGGCCACATCCCGAAGCAGCTTTTCGTAAGTGTTCGACACGATGGCTCGGATGCAAACTGGATTTGCAAAGTAGCCGACAGTCGCTTCAGATTCGGCGGTGGTGCGACAGGCCATGGGAGTGCCGACGCAAATGTCCTCCTCCTATACAGGGCTCGAATTCACCATGTTGGCCTTCCAAAGTAATCAGAAGTCCATTTTTTCAGGAAAATGCCAGCTAACTTGATTGCCAGGGTGGCACTATCCCTCCGAGTATTCCCAGCTTGACGCAGCTTGACCCCTGGACGTTGCGACTCTCAGTCATGCTGGGCTCTCGTTGCGACTCTCGGATGCTGGCCGTTGTGGGGCGACTGCGTGTCATTTCTGGGGTTACTGTGTTTATGAACTCCAAAGCCCACAGTGTTTTGACTGGCGCCTGGGGTGCCTCACGCTCTCTCCCTTGAGCTTTTCTCACCACAACTGCCTGGCTCGAGAAGTAGTTCAGGCTTGTGTCGTCTTTTCTCTACATGTATTTTCCTGCTCTCCGAGTAGTAACACTACGGCGCGGACGTCAGGGGGGGACCCTCTTTTGTTGGTAGGGCCGTTGGAGGAGAGAGAGACACTTCGCCGAGCCGAAAGCCAAGAGCAGAAACATATCCCAACAAAAAACAACAAGAGAATTTGTGCACAAAAACGAGAAAGACATACAGACCCCTCTGCAGGTCCTGGCCATATCGGCTGAGTAGCACCATCCATGCCGTGAGCAGGGTGGCATGCAGGGAAGCCTCGCAGCGCTGGCCGAGGCACCGAAGGGACTCCGAGAGCTCGGAACTCACCTCGAAGTCCTCAGACTGAGGGCAGTTTAGGGCCTTAGCGCACCAATGCATGCGGGAGGACATGTTGTTTTAGTTTAGGAGTGCGAGGGGATCGTGTCAAGATGTGCCCAGCATCCAGCTTGCTTCCTTTGAAGGTGGGCTTTCGTTCGGTTGCTGTTGCTCCAGGCAGATCCAGCACCGGTGGTGTCTTTTGGAGCTTTTGGTGCCAGTAACTTCGGCTCCTCTGCCCCTGGTCGGACTGCAAGAACCGCTTCTCCTGCAAAGCGTAGTCCCTTAGTGAGCAGAAACGAGCCACATGGCGCTTCGTGGCTTAGTGTGACAGGCTTTAGCTGAGGGGCCTGTACTGCGGGGCGCTGCTCGGCCAAGGAGGCTCTTCATGCACAGCTCCGTCATGCCCGTCATACTGACTGTAATGCTCGTAGGCATCTTCGAGTTCCTTCAGCAGAATGGTGTAGCTCCACAAGTCGGCGCTCACGTGGTGGAGTGTCCAATGTAGGATCCAATTGTCCTCCGACTCCTGGAAGACGCGGACCCTGCACAAAGGCCCAGCTTCGAGGTCAAAGGTCTCGTACTGCTGGTCCAACAGCCAATCCAGCTCGAAGCCCATGACCCCTGGCTCCACATGACGGAAGTCCAGTGTGCCCCCTTGTTCTGAGAGAATCTTGCACTCGTGCTCCGCAAAGACACTGCGCAGCGCGTCGTGGCGGCAAGCAAGGGCACGGAAGGCCTGCTGCAGGCAGCGGACCTTCAAGGGCCCACGCACCTCAGTGACGGCTGGGGAGGATGTTCACAAGAAAGCCTCCTTTCCAGGCACTGCCTCTGGCTGGGGTTCGGGCATGGCCGCAGAAGGGGAGATTTAAGGCTGCGGAGGCGGCAGCACTCAGATTTGCCATCCGCTGCAGTGAGAGCTGCTGGAATGAAGCGGGGTACGACGGGTACGAGGAAGGAGCCCACGTCTCACTCTCCTCGGCCTGGGCCTGGGCGTCTTCCGCCTCTGCAGCTAGAGGACGCAGGCGGGCCGCCAATTGCTTCACACTCGGCGACGAGTAAACGTCTGCTATGGCGGCATTCAGCTTCAGCTCCCTCCGGATCCGGTTTACCAATTGTCCCACAGAGATCGAATGCCCACCAAGGGCAAAAAAGGATGCCGAAACAGGTACCTACAGTCGGTCGTGCCAGTGAGTCTCTGGCACTCGGAGTGACTCCATACCGCTCCCTGCCTCCGAGACCTTCTTGCTCAAGACCGCCGCGAAGGCAGCCCTCAACTCAGCCTGCAAAGAGAGCAAAAAATGTCATTAAGTATATGTGCACAATCGTTGCGCGCCTCCAGCTGTTCCGGCTCGCACTCCTCTGACGGCACCTGACAGCTAAGGTTGCTGTCGCATCTCGCTCGTGTACCGCAGCCGTCATTAAGATCCGTCTTAAGTTCGTCATTCGACTCAGCATGCGTGCCTCTTCGCGGACGCCAAGACTGGGCGGAGGCAATGCCGTTCGATCAACCTTTCCATTGGCTGTCAAAATCAGCCGGTCCATCTTGACGAAAACCTCCCAATTGCAGGAGACATTGAGGAGAGATTCATAGCAACAGAGCATGACAAAACACCGGAACTCGGCAGCTGGGCACTATTGCCGCAAAGTGGGCTACCGGTGCCGGGATTGTGTTGTTTTCAACCCTTTTGAGCGAGCTTATGGAAAAAGGAAAACAGAACGCACCAGATCAATTTGTTAAAGCTGCTTTTCTGATTCTGATTAGAAGGAACGAAGGTAAAATACCTTATTCGAAGGCAAAATACCTTATTGCACACTGACTCATCAGCTTTCAAATACTCCCAGTTTTGCTCACACACAGCGGGGGGGGGGGGGGGAATGTCCTCCACTTCGTCGGAGGAGAAGGGTGGTGGTGGTAACCCGTCCCAAGCTGAGGTAGGGGAGACCGAGTTGCGGAGAACTATCTTCAAGTTGTCGGCAGATTCGCTTCATTGTCGCACTCGTGCTGTGGTCGCCTCGTGCATGTGTCCTTTGAGACTGCTGCAGCCCTTGCCATGCTTCTGCGGAGCAAAGGTGGCAGCCTGCCTTTGGGATCATGAACTCTGGCAAGTCTGCTTGCAAATGCTGGTCAAGATCGGGTGCATCTGAAAGTCCTGCAAGACACGTAGGAGCTAAGCTGCTCTCACGCCATCGCATCCCGTCTCCTGCTTTGGGCGTCCAGTAACCCACCAAGATCTTGTCGTGATCGGGGAGCTCGTGGCAGTTTACGACGCATTCCCGAACGGCCTGGCGGTCATACAAGTATATATAAAATATACATATGTATATTTTTTTCTTTATATTATGTATGTATGAACACACACACACACATCTATATATATATATAGACACATGTATGTATGTGTGTGTGTGTGTGTATATATATATATACGGACAGGGGATGATCACGCGCAGAACCATTGGAAGAATGTCTGAGCCTGAACGGGAAGCACGGGGGAGGGGGCAACTACCTACTTACCTACCTACCTACCTGCCACCTGCCTGCCTGCCTGCCTGCCTACCTACACATATACGTACATATCCATTGCCATATCCATATACATATACGCATACATATACAGATACAGATATATTAACATAAACATATTCATATGCCTGTGCAGATACATATGCATATACATATGCGTATATACATGTACATCTATACATATACATATACATACACATACACATATACATATACATATACGTATACATACACGTATACAGTTATACGGTTAGTGTTTTGCTAATTTTAGGGGTACACAGCTTTGTCGTGAGCATGCTTGAACCAATTGCGGAGCGACGTGTCTGTAGAAAAGCAAAGGGGCAGAACATGAGCATCATGTGATAGCAGCGATGCGGCTGAATTTATTGTCGTAGACGAGCGCGCGCGTGTCGATACGGATGTGATGATTGAGATACAAAGAATTCCGCAGGAATGCTGCGCAGGAAAATGCTTCACTCGCCTGAATCAGGCAACATCAAACAGTTTGAGCATGGCTTTGAAAGATACGAATTCTTTTGAACCGGATTGGCTTCGTGAAACAGTTTCTACGTGGCTGCAACAGTAACAATAGCGAGAATGCCAATAATACTAATACTACTAACAATACAGCTGCTGCGACTCGTACTTGCACATGTGGTGTCATTAATCCTTTTACAATGGTGACCACAAGTGTTGCTATACGTATTAGTACAGGTGACACACACACACAAACACACACACACACACATGTATGTATATATATATATATGTGCCCGAT